>JAVTVY010019581.1:0-74996 GCA_036873755.1 Hanleya hanleyi | reverse complement strand
TCCATGCCGGGGAACCAAGTCTTGTCTATTCCCGTTTGAATTGCAAAGAAAAGCAAACAATTTTCAGCCCACAGCACGTGATGTGGTCACCTCTATGACACCCCATATATGGCAATATGAGCTTTTTGTTAGCAAAAAATGGTCGATTTCTGAACCCGATTCCACCACATTCAAATATGATCTGGAGACGCTTTTTTTTCTCCATGCCGTGGAACCAAGTCTTGTCTATTCCCGGTTTGAATTGCAAAGAAAAGCAAACAATTTTCAGCCCACAGCACGTGATGTGGTCATATCTATAACACCCATATATGCATGGCAATATGAGCTTTTTTTTGAAGCAAAAAATGGTCGATTTCTGAACCCGACTCCACCACATTCAAATATGATCTGGAGACGCTTTTTTTTCTCCATGCCGTAGAACCAAGTCTTGTCTATTCCCCGTTTGAATTGCAAAGAAAAGCAAACAATTTTCAGCCCACAGCACGTGATGTGGTCATATCTATAATCCATATATGCATGTCAATATGAGCTTTTTGTTGAAGCAAAAAATGGTCAACTTCTGAACCCGATTCCACCACATTCAAGTATGATCTGGAGACGCATTTTTTCTCCATGCCGTAGAACCAAGTCTTGTCTATTCACCGTTTGAATTGCAAAGAAAAGCAAACAATTTTCAGCCCACAGCACGTGATGTGGTCATATCTATAACACCCACATATGCATGGCAATATGAGCTTTTTGTTGAAGCAAAAAATGGTCGATTTCTGAACCCGATTCCACCACATTCAAATATGATCTGGAGACGCTTTTTTTCCTCCATGCCTTAGAACAACGTCTTGTCTATTTCCCGTTTGAATTGTAAAGAAAAGCAAACAATTTTCAGCCCACAGCACGTGATGTGGTCATATCTATAACACCCTTATATGCATGGCAATATGAGCTTTTTGTTGAAGCAAAAAATGGTCGATTTCTGAACCCGATTCCACCACATTCAAATATGATCTGGAGACGCTTTTTTTTCTCCATGCCGTGGAACCAAGTCTTGTCTATTCCCCCGTTTGAATTGCAAAGAAAAGCAAACAATTTTCAGCCCAAAGCACGTGATGTGGTCACCTCTATGACACCCCATATATGGCAATATGAGCTTTTTGTTGAAGCAAAAAATGGTCGATTTCTGAACCCGATTCCACCACATTCAAATATGATCTGGAGACGCTTTTTTTTCTCCATGCCGTGGAACCAAGTCTTGTCTATTCCCCGTTTGAATTGCAAAAGAAAAGCAAACAATTTTCAGCCCACAGCACGTGATGTGGTCACCTCTATGACACCCCATATATGGCAATATGAGCTTTTTGTTGAAGCAAAAAAATGGTCGATTTCTGAACCCGATTCCACCACATTCAAATATGATCTGGAGACGCTTTTTTTTCTCCATGCCGTGGAACCAAGTCTTGTCTATTCCCCGTCTGAATTGCAAAGAAAAGCAAACAATTTTCAGCCCACAGCACGTGATGTGGTCACCTCTATGACACCCCATATATGGCAATATGAGCTTTTTGTTGAAGCAAAAAATGGTCGATTTCTGAACCCGATTCCACCACATTCAAATCTGATCTGGAGACGCTTTTTTCTCCATGCCGTGGAACCAAGTCTTGTCTATTCCCCGTTTGAATTGCAAAGAAAATCAAACAATTTTCAGCCCACAGCACGTGATGTGGTCATATCTATAACACCCATATATGCATGGCAATATGAGCTTTTTGTTGGAGCAAAAAATGGTCGATTTCTGAACCCAATTCCACCACATTCAAATATGATCTGGGGACGCTTTTTTTTCTCCGTGCCGTAGAACCAAGTCTTGTCTATTTCCCGTTTGAATTGCAAAGAAAAGCAAACAATTTTCAGCCCACAGCACGTGATGTGGTCATATCTATAACACCAATATATGCATGGCAATATGAGCTTTTTGTTGAAGCAAAAAATGGTCGACTTCTGAACCCGATTCCACCACATTCAAATATGATCTGGAGACGCATTTTTTTCTCCATGCCGTAGAACCAAGTCTTGTCTATTCCCCGTTTGAATTGCAAAGAAAAGCAAACAATTTTCAGCCCACAGCACGTGATGTGGTTATATCTATAACACCCATATATGCATGGCAATATGAGCTTTTTGTTGAAGCAAAAAATGGTCGATTTCTGAACCCGATTCCACCACATTCAAATATGATCTGGAGACGTTTTTTTCTCCATGTCGTAGAACCAAGTCTTGTCTATTCCCCGTTTGAATTGCAAAGAAGCGCAAACAATTTTCAGCCCACAGCACGCGATGTGGTCATATCTATAACACCCATATACGCATGGCAATATGAGCTTTTTGTTGGAGCAAAAAATGGTCGATTTCTGAGCCAGATTCCACCACATTCAAATATGATCCGGAGACGCTTTTTTTCTCCATGCCGTAGAACCAAGTCTTGTCTATTCCCCGTTTGAATTGCAAAGAAAAGCAATCAATTTTCAGCCCAAGGCACGTGATGTGGTCATATCTATAACACTTATATATGCAAGGCAATATGAGCTTTTTGTTGAAGCAAAAAATGGTCGATTTCTGAACCCGATTCCACCACATTCAAATATGATCTGGAGACGATTTTTTTTCTCCATGCCGTAGAACCAAGTCTTGTCTATTCCCCGTTTGAATTGCAAAGAAAAGCAAACAATTTTTCAGCCAACAGCACGTAATGTGGTCATATCTATAACACCCATATATGCATGGCAATATGAGCTTTTTGTTGAAGCAAAAAATGGTCGATTTCTGAACCCGATTCCACCACATTTAAATATGATCTGGAGACGTTTTTTTCTCCATGCCGTAGAACTAAGCCTTGTCTATTCCCCGTTTGAATTGCAAAGAAAAGCGAACAATTTTCAGCCCACAGGACGTGATGTGGTCATATCTATAACACAAATATATTCATGGCAATATGAGCTTTTTGTTGAAGCAAAAAATGGTCGACTTATGAACCCGATTCCACCACATTCAAATATGATCTGGAGACGCTTTTTTTCTCCATGCCGTAGAACCAAGTCTTGTCTATTCCCCGTTTGAATTGCAAAGAAAATCAAACAATTTTCAGCCCACAGCACGGCACATGGTCATGTCTATAACACCCATATATGCATGGCAATATGAGCTTTTTGTTGAAGCAAAAATGGTCGATTTCTGAACCCGATTCCACCACATTGAAATATGATCTGGAGACGCTTTTTTCTCCGTGCCGTAGAACCAAGTCTTGTCTATTTCCGTTTGAATTGCAAAGAAAAGCAAACAACTTTCAGCCCACAGCACGGCACATGGTCATGTCTATAACACCAATATATGCATGGCAATATGAGCTTTTGTTGAAGCAAAAATGGTCGATTTCTGAACCCGATTCCACCACATTGAAATATGATCTGGAGACGCTTTTTTCTCCATGCCGTAGAACCAAGTCTTGTCTATTCCCCGTTTGAATTGCAAGAAAAGCAAACAACTTTCAGCCCACAGCACGGCACATGGTCATGTCTATAACACCCACATATGCATGGCAATATGAGCTTTTTGTTGGAGCAAAAATGGTCGATTTCTGAACCCGATTCCACCACATTGAAATATGATCTGGAGACGCTTTTTTCTCCATGTCGTAGAACCAAGTCTTGTCTATTCCCCGTTTGAATTGCAAAGAAAAGCAAACAACTTTCAGCCCACAGCACGGCACATGGTCATGTCTATAACACCCATATACGCATGGCAATATGAGCTTTTTGTTGAAGCAAAAATGGTCGATTTCTGAACCCGATTCCACCACATTGAAATATGATCTGGGGACGCTTTTTTCTCCATGCCGTAGAACCAAGTCTTGTCTATTCCCCGTTTGAATTCCAAAGAAAAGCAAACAACTTTCAGCCCACAGCACGGCACATGGTCATGTCTATAACACCCATATATGCAAGGCAATATGAGCTTTTTGTTGAAGCAAAAATGGTCGGTTTCTGAACCCGATTCCACCACATTGAAATATGATCTGGAGACGCTTTTTCTCCATGCCGTAGAACCAAGTCTTGTCTATTCCCCGTTTGAATTGCAAAGAAAAGCAAACAATTTTCAGTCCACAGCACGTGATGTGGTCATATCTATAACACCCATATATGCATGGCAATATGAGCTTTTTGTAGAAGCAAAAAATGATCGATTTCTGAACCCGATTCCACCACATTTAAATATGATCTGGAGACGCTTTTTTCTCCATGCCGTAGAACTAAGTCTTGTCTATTCCCCGTTTGAATTGCAAAGAAAAGCGAACAATTTTCAGCCCACAGGACGTGATGTGGTCATATCTATAACACAAATATATTCATGGCAATATGAGCTTTTTGTTGAAGCAAAAAATTGTCGACTTCTGAACCCGATTCCACCACATTCAAATATGATCTGGAGACGCTTTTTTTCTCCATGCCGTAGAACCAAGTCTTGTCTATTCCCCGTTTGAATTGCAAAGAAAAGCAAACAATTTTCAGCCCACAGCACGTGATGTGGTCATATCTATAACACCCATATATGCATGGCAATATGAGCTTTTTGTTGAAGCAAAAAATGGTCGATTTCTGAACCCAATTCCACCACATTCAAATATGATCTGGAGACGCCTTTTTTTCTCCATGCCGTGGAACCAAGTCTTGTCTATTCCCCGTTTGAATTGCAAAGAAAAGCAAACAATTTTCAGCCCACAGCACGTGATGTGGTCACCTCTATGACACCCCATATAAGGCAATATGAGCTTTTTGTTGAAGCAAAAAATGGTCGATTTCTGAACCCGATTCCACCACATTCAAATATGATCTGGGGACGCTTTTTTTCTCCATGCCGTAGAATCAAGTCTTGTCTATTCCCCGTTTGAATCGCAAAGAAAAGCAAACAATTTTCAGCCCACAGCACGTGATGTGGTCATATCTATAACACCCATATATGCATGGCAATATGAGCTTTTTGTTGAAGCAAAAAATGGTCTATTTCTGAACCCGATTCCACCACATTCAAATATGATCTGGAGACGCTTTTTTCTCCATGCCGTAGAACAAGTCTTGTCTATTCCCCGTTTGAATTGCAAAGAAAAGCAAACAATTTTCAGCCCACAGCACGTGATGTGGTCATATCTATAACACCCATATATGCGTGGCAATATGAGCTTTTTGTTGAAGCAAAAAATGGTCGATTTCTGAACCCGATTCCACCACATTCAAATATGATCTGGAGACGCTTTTTTTTCTCCATGCCGTGGAACCAAGTCCTGTCTATTCCCCGTTTGAATTGCAAAGAAAAGCAAACAATTTTCAGCCCACAGCACGTGATGTGGTCATATCTATAACACCCATATATGCATGGCAATATGAGCTTTTTGTTGAAGCAAAAAATGGTCGATTTCTGAGCCAGATTCCACCACATTCAAATATGATCCGGAGACGCTTTTTTTCTCCATGCCGTAGAACCAAGTCTTGTCTATTCCCCGTTTGAATTGCAAAGAAAAGCAAACAATTTTCAGCCCACAGCACGTGATGTGGTCATATCTATGACACCCATATATGCATGGCAATATGAGCTTTTTGTTGGAGCAAAAAATGGTCGATTTCTGAACCCAATTCCACCACATTCAAATATGATCTGGAGACGCTTTTTTTCTCCATGCCGTAGAACCAAGTCTTGTCTATTCCCCGTTTGAATTGCAAAGAAAAGCAAACAATTTTCAGCCCACAGGACGTGATGTGGTCATATCTATAACACCCATATATGCATGGCAATATGAGCTTTTTGTTGAAGCAAAAATGGT
This sequence comes from Hanleya hanleyi, assembly GCA_036873755.1. Lineage (NCBI taxonomy): Eukaryota > Metazoa > Mollusca > Polyplacophora > Lepidopleurida > Hanleyidae > Hanleya > Hanleya hanleyi. The sequence goes on along the minus strand of JAVTVY010019581.1, from coordinate 69,133 downwards.
CGATTTCTGAACCCGATTCCACCACATTGAAATATGATCTGGAGACGTTTTTTTCTCCATGCCGTAGAACCAAGTCTTGTCTATTCCCGTTTGAATTGCAAAGAAAAGCAAACAACTTTCAGCCCACAGCACGGCACATGGTCATGTCTATAACACTCATATATGCATGGCAATATGAGCTTTTTGTTGAAGCAAAAAATGGTCGATTTCTGAGCCAGATTCCACCACATTCAAATAGGATCCGGAGACGCTTTTTTCTCCATGCCGTAGAACCAAGTCTTGTCTATTCCCCGTTTGAATTGCAAAGAAAAGCAAACAATTTTCAGCCCACAGCACGTGATGTGGTCATATCTATGACACCCATATATGCATGGCAATATGAGCTTTTTGTTGGAGCAAAAAATGGTCGATTTCTGAACCCAATTCCACCACATTCAAATATGATCTGGGGACGCTTTTTTTTCTCCATGCCGTAGAACCAAGTCTTGTCTATTCTCCGTTTGAATTGCAAAGAAAAGCAAACAATTTTCAGCCCACACCACGTGATGTGGTCATATCTATAACACCCATATATGCATGGCAATATGAGCTTTTTGTTGAAGCAAAAAATGGTCGATTTCTTAACCCGATTCCACCACATTCAAATATGATCTGGAGACGCTTTTTTTCTCCATGCCGCAGAACCAAGTCTTGTCTATTCCCCGTTTGAATTGCAAAGAAAAGCAAACAATTTTCAGCCCACAGCACGTGATGTGGTTATATCTATAACACCAATATATGCATGGCAATAGGAGCTTTTTGTTGAAGCAAAAAATGGTCGATTTCTGAACCCGATTCCACCACATTCAAATATGATCTGGAGACGTTTTTTTTCTCCATGCCGTAGAACCAAGTCTTGTCTATTCCCCGTTTGAATTGCAAAGAAGAGCAAACAATTTTCAGCCCACAGCACGTGATGTGGTCATATCTATAACACTCATATATGCATGGCAATATGAGCTTTTTGTTGAAGCAAAAAATGGTCGATTTCTGAGCCAGATTCCACCACATTCAAATAGGATCCGGAGACGCTTTTTTTCTCCATGCCGTAGAACCAAGTCTTGTCTATTCCCCGCTTGAATTGCAAAGAAAAGCAAACAATTTTCAGCCCACAGCACGTGATGTTGTCATATCTATAACACCCATATATGCATAGCAATATGAGTTTTTTGTTGGAGCAAAAAATGGTCGATTTCTGAACCCAATTCCACCACATTCAAATATGATCTGGGGACGCTTTTCTTTCTCCATGCCGTAGAACCAAGTCTTGTCTATTCCCCGTTTGAATTGCAAAGAAAAGCAAACAATTTTCAGCCCACAGCACGTGATGTGGTCATATCTATAACACCCATATATGCATGGCAATATGAGCTTTTTGTTGAAGCAAAAAATGGTCGATTTCTGAACCCGATTCCACCACATTCAAATATGATCTGGAGACGCTTTTTTTTCTCCATGACGTAGAACCAAGTCTTGTCTATTCCCCGTTTGAATTGCAAAGAAAAGCAAACAATTTTCAGCCAACAGCACGTGATGTGGTCATATCTATAACACCCATATATGCATGGCAATATGAGCTTTTTGTTGAAGCAAAGAATGATCGATTTCTGAACCCGATTCCACCACATTCAGATATGATCTGGAGACGCTTTTTTCTCCATGCCGTAGAACCAAGTCTTGTCTATTCCCCGTTTGAATTGCAAAGAAAAGCAAACAATTTTCAGCCCACAGCACGTGATGTGGTCATATCTATAACACCCATATATGCATGGCAATATGAGCTTTTTGTTGAAGCAAAAAATGATCGATTTCTGAACCCGATTCAACCACATTTGAATATGATCTGGAGACGATTTTTTCTCCATGCCGTAGAACCAAGTCTTGTCTATTCCCCGTTTGAATTGCAAGGAAAAGCGAACAATCTTCAGCCCACAGGACGTGATGTGGTCATATCTATAACACCCATATATGCTTGGCAATATGAGCTTTTTGTTGAAGCAATAAATGGTCGATTTCTTAACTCGATTCCACCACATTCAAATATGATCTGGAGACGCTTTTTTTCTCCATGCCGCAGAACCAAGTCTTGTCTATTCCCCGTTTGAATTGCAAAGAAAAGCAAACAATTTTCAGCCCACAGCACGTGATGTGGTCATATCTATAATCCATATATGCATGGCATTATGAGCTTTTTGTTGAAGCAAAAAATAGTCGACTTATGAACCCGATTCCACCACATTCAAATATGATCTGGAGACGCATTTTTTTCTCCATGCCGTAGAACCAAGTCTTGTCTATTCCCCGTTTGAATTGCAAGGAAAAGCGAACAATCTTCAGCCCACAGGACGTGATGTGGTCATATCTATAACACCCATATATGCATGGCAATATGAGCTTTTTGTTGAAGCAAAAAATGGTCGATTTCTGAACACGATTCCACCACATTCAAATATGATCTGGAGACGCTTTTTTTCTCCATGCCGTAGAATCAAGTCTTGTCTATTCCCCGTTTGAATTGCAAAGAAAATCAAACGATTTTCAGCCCACAGCACGTGATGTGGTCATATCTATAACACCCATATATGCATGGCAATATGAGCTTTTTGTTGAAGCAAAAAATGGTCGATTTCGGAACCCGATTCCACCACATTCAAATATGATCTGGAGACGCTTTTTTTCTCCATGCCGTAGAACCAAGTCTTGTCTATTCTCCGTTTGAATTGCAAAGAAAAGCAAACAATTTTCAGCCCACACCACGTGATGTGGTCATATCTATAACACCCATATATGCATGGCAATATGAGCTTTTTGTTGAAGCAAAAAATGGTCGATTTCTTAACCCGATTCCACCACATTCAAATATGATCTGGAGACGCTTTTTTTCTCCATGCCGCAGAACCAAGTCTTGTCTATTCCCCGTTTGAATTGCAAAGAAAAGCAAACAATTTTCAGCCCACAGCGCGTGATGTGGTCATATCTATAACACCCATATATGCATGGCAATATGAGCTTTTTGTTCAAGCAAAAACATGGTCGATTTCTGAACGCGATGCCACCACATTCAAATATGATCTGGAGACGCTTTTTTTCTCCATGCCGTAGAACCAAGTCTTGTCTATTCCTCGTTTGAATTGCAAAGAAAAGCAAACAATTTTCAGCCCACAGCACGTGATGTGGTCATATCTATAACACCCCATATGCATGGCAATATGAGCTTTTTGTTGAAGCAAAAAATGGTCGATTTCTGAACCCGATTTCACCACATTCAAATATGATCTGGAGACGCTTTTTTTTCTCCATGCCGTAGAACCAAGTCTTGTCTATTCCCCGTTTGAATTGCAAAGAAAAGCAAACAATTTTCAGCCCACAGCACGTGATGTGGTCATATCTATAACACCCATATATGCATGGCATTATGAGCTTTTTGTTGAAGCAAAAAATGGTCGATTTCTGAACCCGATTCCACCACATTCAAATATGATCTGGAGACGCTTTTTTTTCTCCATGCCGTGGAACCAAGTCTTGTCTATTCCCCGTTTGAATTGCAAAGAAAAGCAAACAATTTTCAGCCCGCAGCACGTGATGTGGTCATATCTATAACACCCATATATGCATGGCAATATGAGCTTTTTGTTGAAGCAAAAAATGGTCGATTTCTGAACCCGATTCCACCACATTCAAATATGATCTGGAGACGTTTTTTTCTCCATGCCGTAGAACCAAGTCTTGTCTATTCTCCGTTTGAATTGCAAAGAAGAGCAAACAATTTTCAGCCCACAGCACGTGATGTGGTCATATCTATAACACCCATATATGCATGGCAATATGAGCTTTTGGTTGAAGCAAAAAATGGTCGATTTCTGAGCCAGATTCCACCACATTCAAGCTTTAAATCATATAGCCAGAGATTTACAACGATCTTCAGGAAATATAATACCACCCACAGTCGCTAAAGTTTGTCAAGATATAGCGTATTTTCTTCTTACTTTATCGCCCTGTGAACATAATCGAAACATCCCAAGACTGGCTTTTCTTGAAACACAACTACTTAAACTGGACATAATTGATTTACCATCGAGTCCTGTATGATCCAGAGGTATCAAATTATTTTAAGTTCATAGAACCCCCTTTCAATTGATATAGGTATACGGAATCTATAGCCAGCAAATATTCGATTAATCAAGGAGTTTGATTGGAAGTTATACACTTGAGGCTATACTGAGTTGTGATTGTGAATCGTCGGACTTATAAATGCTAATTTACAAATGATAATCGCTATATAAATGACGCAGTGAAGGATATATATCCAAATCTTTCTCAAGTTTCTCAAATCTGGCGATACATATCGCATGCTGATAGCAAAATACGAGCGTAGCGTTCAAGATCTATGGCGTTACGTTTCGTAACTTGTGTCTAATTCCGCTTAACCCGGGGCTAGGGGCCGTATGAGCCCATGTACTTCAAGATCCTCATGGTACTCATATGAACAGTCACAATCAAAGCGTAACTGAGATACATCATTCTTTAGATGACGACTTTACAACGAATATTATGGGTTAAGAATATTGATCGGCGATACGGATTTGATATTTTTGGAACATCGTGATGTCTTGCCGGCATCATTGAAAACTGTTGACCGCTTCTCTCTTGCAGGAAACAAGCCTATGTTTATGTATACTATGATTGTCTTTTTGAATTTGGTGCTAATACTGTTATATGGAATATGGAATAGGTCTTTGGATTATGGACGCGGATATTCTCTAATGGACGACGGCTGAATTATGAACGACGGACCAGACGCTTGTAAATTTATCTATACACCATGCAAACATATCGCGACTACTAACCTTGATATAGTGAGTGGACCTAAGCTAAGGACCTAAGAACACCCCGGAAGAAGGGTTTAAATATAGAGAGCTGAGAAATATATATCTGAATTCGAGCGATATGCAAGAGCCGCCCAGAAGATAGTCCTGATTAGATTGGAACACTACGTTATTGATTGGTCCAAGCGAGCAAAATGTTGAACCTACAGTACTCGCTGATTGACTGGACCTTACCAAGAGCAAAGCCGTCGAAACAATCCGCCATACTGACGTTAGTACCCTTCCCCATACAGAAAAAAAGTACCGAGAAACCTCAATTCCATAGAAGTTCTAGCAAATCTAAAGAGTAACTCCGTCATAGTCCCAGCAGACAAAGCTCCAAATAATATAGTATTTATATGTAAATATTACTATTACCAGGTACTGGGTTAAGAAATTGAGTGTAAGTATACGATCATCCAATACATCTACTTACTCCCAAACTGCATTTACGCTGGAAGATTTATTTAACAATCACAAGGCTGTTCTCAAGCAAAGAGTTGTTTCTCTTCCAACCAATCATAACGACATACCAAAAGTATACTGGACTCCCAAAATGCATAAATCACCATACAAAGCTAGATTCATAACTGGTTCTATAGAAGCTGCACTATCAAGTTTCTGTCAAGCCTCTTCAGGAGGTCAAAGCATTTTGGAAAAGATATTGCGCCACTATTTCTAAAACCTCTGGCGTTGAATGTATGTGGCCATTGGAAAACTCAAAATGTCTTACGGAACAACTTGATGCTAAAGGTCTCATACCGTACAGACATTTTTCCACATGGGATTTCCCGACTCTCTATACTAGAATCCCTCATCAGGACCTTATTGTCCGTCTAAGTTCATTAGTAGTGTCTGTGTTCCAGAAAACTGATCGCCGATATGTTAATGTCAGATGCAATAAAGCATTCTCCCGCTCTACTACATACAAGGGATAGCATTCATGAATTTTTCTCTTTGTTGATAGAATTGCTTGAAATTCTCATTACATCTCTGTGAAATTTGGCAACACAATATATCAGCAGCATATAGGTATTGCAATGGGTACTAATTGTGCAACCCTGTTGGCTGACCTATATTTGCTCTCTTATGAATATGACTATATGCAGGCGCTTTTAAAAACCAGTCAATTTAAACCAGTTCTTCCTCATCCACCAAACGCTATATAGACGACCTTCTCGCTGTGGATAATCGCTCTATAAATGACGCAGTGAAAGATATATATCCACCTTCACTGGATGTTAATGAAACTGCAAATAGTCCTAATGGCACGTCATATTTAGACCTATATCTATATAAAAAAGAGCCCAAGGGGCTTCAATATACGCCCGTATATCTGGAATTAAACTGGTCCAAATTTCAAGGCTGTTTAATGGCCTTGATCCCAATTGGTAGCTAGCAATCCAGAGAAAGGTCTATGATTTTGCGCTTCTGAGAATTCAACATATATCACATCTTATATTGAATGATAAACTAAAATGGGCTTAACTCTTGCTAACTAGGTAACCTTGATACATGAGCCGAGGGCTCACATATTCCACACTGAAATCGACAATAGTCTTCTAGTTTTCTACTAAGAAAATAGTAGTTTTCCATTTATGGATTCCTTTCAGGCGAGAAAATTGTTCATGAAAGAAGAAAAATGTGAAGAAAGTGATGAAGTAAACCTTTGTTCTTGAGTTAATAAACATAAAGGACTCCTCTCTCAGTTAAATTAGTAAATCTATGGTTTTTATTTCACAACAGTTTAACTAAATGTAGCTGTTTCTTACATGTAAACTAAATGTAGCTGTTTCTTACATGTATCAAACATGGTAGACAACTCCACAGGACAAATCCCATATACATGTAGGGGAGACAACAATATTCCAACATAACATATATAGACAGCTAAATCTGATTCAAGTTTGGGAAACTGTGAACTTGACCTTTGACAAATTGATCTCAAAATGAATATGGCTCCTCTTTGCCATGCGAGTAAGGTATACCCAAAGTTTAGCACCAATCCATACCTTGAAACTAGAGATAGGGCATGGACAACAAATGTTAATGGATGAATGGACAGAACGCAACATCGCATTACATGACCACGTCTTCAAAAGGCATATGAAAATGTGACTTTTAATGATTTCTTGATTTTGAGGTCACCGTGACCTTGACCTTTGCCCCACATTTTAGTATGTAAACACATTGTGTCCCTCCAATGTATCTACTGGCACAAAAAGTTATTTTTAATGATTTCGATTTTGGGGTCACAGTGACCTTGACCTTTGATCTAAATTTTGGTACATGACTCATGGTCTTCCCTCAATGTAAAAAAACCATAGATTTACTGTGGACACAAAAAAATCATGATTTTTAGCATTTTCATGATTTTGGGGGTCACAGTGACATTGACATTCGGTCTTGAACTACTTTTTGGTACATGACGCATAATGTCCCCAAATGTATCTACTGACACAAAAATTAGTAATTTTTAAAGATTTCTTGATTCTGGGGTCACAATGACCTTGACCTAAATTTTGGTACCTGAGAAATTGTCTCCCCTTAATATATCAATGGACACAAAAAATCATGATTTTTAACAATTTCATGATTTGGGGGTCACATTTACCTTGACCTTTGACCTTGACCTACATTTTGGTATGCGACACATCGTGTCCCCCTAATGTATCTACTGGCAAAAAAAAAAATATTTTTAACATTTTCCTGATTTTGAGGTCACTGACCTTTGAACTTGACCTAATTTTTGATATGCGATAATTCATTTACCCTATTGAATCCACTCAAAAAAATTTGACATTTTTAATGATTTCCTGATTTTTCGGTCACACTGACCTTTGACCTCTGACCTCGACCTACATTTGGTATGTAACACATCATTCGCCCCTTGGGCATCCACTCACGAAAAATTAGAACTGTAGATAGAAAACTGCCAATGATCAACGATTTTCTGATTTTTAGGCAACAGTGATCTTTGACCTCCGACCTCGACTTCAATTTCAGTATGCGACATATCGTCTTCAGCTAGTGTATCCATTCACATAAAATTGCAACGGTGGATAGAAAACGTTCACAGATATAGACCGGACACGAACACTTCAGTGATTTCCTGTTTTTCAGGCCAGTGACCTTCGACCTCTGACCTCGACCTTCATTTTGGTACGCGACACATCGTCTCTCCGTAGGGTATCCATTCACCAAAAATTGGAACTGTAGATAGAAAACTGTCCCAGATATAGACCGGACACGAGGGACGGACAGACGGACGGACGCACGGACGGACGCTCGTCCGCAGGCACGGACGGACGGACACACGGACGGAAACCGCCATCACATAATACGTCCGCCTTTTGGCGGGCGTATAAAAATGAAGCGGGTCTTCTCTCTCGTCGAATTTATGACAAAAGAGATGATTACAATTTCGACAACGTAAACTATCCCTTTCTGGACAGCAGTATTCCAGAGGGACGTGCATATGGCGTATACATATCTCCCCTAGTAGCATCTGCTAGATCCGGTGTTACATTTGGCGATTTTAATCAACGTCACAAAATAATATTAGAAACTTATAAAACAGAGTTATATCATTAAGGGAGTAGAGGACGTTCATTTCCCTGTTCTTATGGGGCTACAACATGGATTTTTCAAAACAAGCTGTAGTTCCTAGCAAAAGTAACCGACATCTCAAAATGGAAGAAAAATCAACAAGAGACACATTAGTCACACAACACAACCATTTATGTGTTTTACTGGTGGTTCGATAGTGTGATGGGACGGACCAAAAAATTGGCATTTGAAATTCAACGGTTGAAGGGTGCAAAATGCTCCATAGGTTAAAAATTATTCCTCCGGAATATCCCCAAATTCACACTTATTCACTTTCAACAAAAAGAAAACTTATGAATGGCTAATAAATGGAACTTCAATAATATTCTCCACACCCACCCCGATTCCCCACCCCCACCCCCCTCTTGGAAATAGGACTGAAAAGGCTCAATTTATCTGTTATACCGCTGATATTTTCTAGGAAAGTATGGTGTCCCCCTGTTTTTATTACATACTTAACAAGCACTCTATGTGTTTAGTATTATACAGCAAACAGGGGGAAATTTGACCTTGAGAAGTTTGATTTATTGAGCATCAAATGAGAAAAAATTCAAATTTCCCTATGTATTCAGTGTTATGGCTTTTAAGCTGTATACATGCATTTGGCTGCCATATTTTTTTAATGAGTATGGTGACCCCCATTTTTTTTCATGGATCATCTTTTCCTAACCTGATGAAAAAATCCTGAAATTTTAAAAAACTTTCAACCTCTAGAAATGAACGTCCTCTACTCCCTTAAGCGCCTCCACTCAAAGTTTCTCAAATTTGGCAATACACACCGAGTGCTGATAGCAAAATACGAGCGTAGCGTGAAAGATCTTTGGCGTTACGTTTCGTAACTTGTGTCTAATTCCGCTTAACCGGGGGCCGTATGAAATCAATGTACTTCAAGATCCTCATGGTATTCATATGAACAGGCACAATCAATGCGTGACTGAGATACATCATTCTCTAGATGACTTCACAACAAATATCATATGGATATCAGCGATCAGCGATTCGGATTTGATATTTTTGGAATATCTTGCAGGCATCATTGAAAACTGTCGACCGCTTCTCTCTTGCAGGAAACTAGCCTATGTTTATGTATACTAGGACTACCTTGCAAATTTGGTGCTAATGTTGTTATATGGAATATGGAACAGGTCTTATTATTATGGGCGCGGACATTATTTAATGGACGACGTTTGAATAATGAATGACGGACCAGACGCTTATATTTACAAAAGGTAAAAATGGTCAGAAATTAGCAACGTTATACTCTCTTTCCAACAAAACATTACGATGGATTTGCAAGTACATTGAATTGTTATCGTTCATCAACTTCCTAATTCATGGCATTGAAAACCACTGGCGGATAAATCTGTTGTATTCATGGTGTTCGCGAGATTATCTTGTCAGCGCCGTACTTTTCAAATGAACCACACCGACGAGTGGCCTAATCCATCAACAGTTCTCTAAGGTTTTCCGTCCAAGGAGTTTTCAAAATGACCGATCGCTGTCATATCAAGTGGTGCCTCGCTCGTCGTGAACATTTGAGGCTCTCAGACACATCCTGCACATGCAGGTAAGAGGGATTTATCAATTAAACACCTACCTAATCTATACTAGTGTTGTATCTCCGCATTAATTGCATCTTTTCTTCTAATATTGATTACCGTTACGATTGCCCTGACAACAAAACAAACACAGATCGTTTTTAGAAAGGCGCCCTCGGTGTGTAGGCCTATGCTTGTCGAATCCATCAGCAGGCGAACAAACGCTAAAACGATATCCTAATATGTATACCAAACACTTTATTTAACCTACCGTAACAGCGGTGAAATATAACGACACAAACGTTTATCGGTATTTAACGTGGATATAACTAAATTAAAAAGCTCCCAAATGTTGTGTTTTATTGCGAATTGAAAGAGATAAACGACAGTTATTTTCTCACAATCCACCGAGCCGTGTCGAACCGAAGGCTCTCGGTGAATGAAAGTTACTGATCAACCAGTAGTATAGTCTACGCATCTAATGCCGCATTGACCTTTGACCTCTGTGGAGGTCACGTGGAGGTCAAAGGTCAATGAGTGCACTTGAGCATGTACTGACCTGTATCCTCCTATCCCGTACATCATCTGACCCAACCACCTCGCTGGGGGTCTAATAACACCCCAGCCACCAGTCAGATATTTGGACCGGATTCCGGGCCTTCGCGCACATCGCCGGAAGTGACATCATGTATAGTAAAATAGATGTTTACCGAACATTTCGATTACTTTTCAAGTATGCATAATACCTCTGTTGACCTAGCGTTAAAAAGAATTATCTGGAGATAATTTTCCCTGTTTATCTGGACAGAGCATATGAAAAGTAGTTCGCTCATGTGCAACACTAAAGGAGTTGTTCGGCCGGATTTAAACTGAACCGTGCGTTGGTTGGTTTCCTCTATACGTCATAGCAACGTAATAGAGGTCAACTTCCGCTATTGGTGGCAGGGATGGTAATGGAGCCTGCGAAATGGAGCATGCGCTGTGGGGAGGTTGCATCTGACCTTGGATCATGTTTAGACATGTTAGGGGATTCTTCCGCGGTGATGCGGTCTGGCGGTGATGCGGTCTGCCTCCGCGGACAGAAAGTAGTCCCAAGTATATAGAGGGCTGAGGGTTTGTCTGACTGTATGGAATGCATGTACTGACTTGGTTCTGGGGTTTTTCCATCATGGTTGTGCGCAGGTGTGTGGTATGACATCACTCCCGGTCTGCGTGAATCGGGCGTGACCTGGGTATGACTGTATGGGATGTACTGACTTGGTTCTGGGTATTTTCCATCACGGGGAGGTCACGTGATCACACAGTATATAACATCCCGATTGACTCTCATTGACCTTTGACCTCAAAAATTTGCATATTGGGGAGAAAAACTACCTCCGAACACAGAAGAGTTCCAATTGTGACCTTTGACAGCCAATCAGAAGCGAGTATTTTGACCTCGTCTGACTGTGTGGAATGCATGTACTGACTTGGTTCTGCGGTTTTTCCATCACGGGTGTGCGCAGGTGTGTGGTATGACGTCACTTCCGGTCTGCGTGAATCGTGAGTCACGTGAGTCACGTGATCACTATAGTTCAAGGTCAGGGTTTTTCCAAAGCCCAGGCCAGATAGGGTTAATAAACAGATATGAAGTTGTAAGCACATATCAAAGAAGTATTTCCTGCAGACCAGTGTAATTAAGAGACAATGCTGAGATACAACTCATCACTGGGATCACTTTTGGTTCTTGTGATGTTTTTAGAAACATGCAGTCAGTGTATTTTTCTGTGGGGTCATATGACTTCTTGTCAGTAGGTTGGTATCTTTTTCCACCATCCTTTCATTGTTGCGTTTAATGAACCTCGTGAACACAGATCCTTCCCACTTGATTGGACGTCATTGGGTTCTGTTTTATTTCTGCAGAGGCATAGTATTTCTTCGATTCATACGAGCACCCTCCGAGCTTTTATAACACTTTTCCAAGTTTATGGAGACTAATTTTCAAGCATACTGAAAAAATCCAGGGAGATAAGTCTTACACCTGTGGTCCTTTTTATCTATACTTTTCATTACATCTAGTTCAGGATATACCATCCGATAGAATTGTTAATTACCTCACCTCCAACAATTGTCATAATGATTGTTATTACTGAAAAAAGTGTAACTCATACAAATCCTGTACAATCGTGTAAAAGCACGTATCGCTAAATAATATATCAATAAATGATATCGAGCATTAATATTTTTTCTTTGTTCGGATTGAATATATTACAGGCCACCTTCAATCCTTCTTTTCACTTAGTAGCTATATGTCTCTACGTCATTCTTATCGATAATCATGGATGCGAATCGTAGGGAGGAGTTCCTCTCTCATGTATATTTCGATGCTAAAGGCTCGGTATATTTCTCCGGACCCTCCAAGCTGCTTAAGATACTCAAGATGCCTGGGTATAATGATTCAATGGCTGAGTGATCCAGACGCCTATCATCTTCAAAACATTTTGTTTTGCATTTAAGAGAAGCAAAGTTTTAAGTACTGGTATCGATAATTTATGAGATGCAGATCTAGTTCATGTATCTAATAGGGCCACTATAACGATGGAATTAGCTCAGCTCATAGCTGTCGACATCTTCTCCAGATACTTATGAAGAGTTCTTCTACAGAAGAAATCTCATCACTCCATTATACAAGAATTGGAAATTTCAAAGAAACGAGACATCCCACACTTCTCCGATTCGATAAATTGAGTGAATATACGAACAGATGGGTGACCGCCTATTTAATGAAGAAGGGTGTTATATATTAACGTCACACAAATTGAGAAGAAAGCTAATTACGCAGAAAGAGTTATCAGGACTCACAGGAATGTCATGTACAGATTCTTTACTCACAAACATCATATTCTCGCTGTGGATAATCGCTATATAAATGACGCAGTGAAGGATAGATATCCATCTTCACTAGATTTGAAGGAAACTACAGATAGTCTTACAGGTACATCATATTTAGACCTAAATCTCTATAATAATGAAGCGGGTCCTCTCTCGCTTCGACTTGTTGACAAAAGAGATGATTACAGTTTCGACATCGTAAACTATCCCTTTATGGACAGTAATATTCCAGTGGGACCTGCATGGCATATACATATACAATGCATTTGTCGAGTGATATGTACAGAGTACATGTACTAACAGTCCACCAGCAGAATCCTACCATATACAGGTAATAAATGAGAGCGATATGCAAGAGGTTGGAAAAATTGACGTCTGGTGACTAGAGAGAGAGAGAGAGAGAGAGAGAAATAAGGTTTAACGTCGCATTCAGCAATATTTCAGCTCTGGTGACTAGAAAAGCAACCATGACTCTACAAGAAAGTATTCGTCGACACCTAACATTCAGACCCGCGACACCTAACATTCAGACCCGAGAATACGGTGGATTCCCGAGCGGACGTAGTTCGGTATATCAGCTGCGCTTTTATTGCAGCTGTTCATGTGGAGACTATGAAGTATCCACACGGCCCCTAGCACCGGCTTAAGCGGAATTATAGATACGCTAGCTCGGGAGCTGTGATAACAGATCAGCTCAAACAACTCTTGAAGTTCAACCCACATCCTTGAACGTATTGAACCTGCGAGAGCTTGACCATGGTCAACCATGTTCAACCATGGTCGACTGTGACATGGTTTGTCATATTATTTGTTCTAAATATGAACTCGCATTCAATAAATACTCCCTCGTTTGGACCGTTTTATTACTAACTGGTGTTCAGCATTTCCAAAATATGACCCGCTAGGGCTATCACATCATTGCTCTGAATTATTTGTACCGTATTTAATACTGCTCAAGCCGGGGCTAGGCGCCATGTGGTCATGTCATTCAATATATCGACATGAATAGCTAAAACAAAAGCATGACTGAGATAGAAATCATCACTTTTGGTTCTTGTGATGTTTTTTAGGAATATGCAGTCAGTATATTTGTCTGTGGGGTCATATGAGGTCTGGTCAGTTCGCTGGCATGGTTTTCAACCGACCTTTTAATGTTAACTGCCTATAATTGTTGTCCGTTTATGCAGAGATTCTGCTGGTGGACGTCCCCGGTGCTGGCTCTCTGTGCAGATCATTGTGATTGTAGTTTTGTGATTTGTAAACATGGTGGACAATAAAGCGCTTGGTCGGCGTCGGGCCTCACAGCTATTTGTATTGAGTGAGTGAGTGAATATGATTTAACGTGGCTTTCAACACTATTTCAGTCAGGGTCCTATTCCTTTTAACACCCGGGACCCCACGGGTGCCCCAGTTAGTCGCCTCTTACGACAAGCTCTCTGAGGGGATATTATTATCATGACCTGGAGTGTGCACAACAACATCTCAGATCAATCTCCAGGAGTCTAACGGGCAAATGTTGCAGTTATATTATGGCAATAATACGGCAATATTGCGGCAATAATACGGCAATATTGCCGCAACAAAATTTTGTTGCAAAAACTGGGATAAACAGGGCTTGATACACGGTGGGAGGGGAAACAGCCCTCTGAGAACTGAAAGTGCATTCTGGGATGGATGTAACTACGATGTTGAGAGGAAAATGGGCAGACCCGTCATGTAAGACAACTTCAATCGGCAACACTTTGCGTGCAATATATTGGCCCTTTTCACTCCTTGGTTGAATGGTTCCCCATATGTAGTATTATGATTATTACGGGCGATAATCTTGTCCGATATTTTGCGTTGAAGGCCCATACCAACATAGATTCGGAATACACAATGTATTTCATAATGCATATGACCAAGAGAACGTGTACAACTCGGGCACTACATTTGCCAGAGCGAATCAAACGTGCCAAATTGAACAGAAAAATAGTGATTTAAAGATCACCGAGAGCTTTAGTTTACAGGCATATGAAATATATCGATGGGGTAATGATATGCAGAACGTTGTTCAATAGTAGCCTATGTGATTAAACAACGCTCATTCATGGGTTTAAATATTTGGCGAATGTAACCCGTTTGAAGAGAGAGTCACACTATGAATGTAGGTGATTGTAACGTCGATGTCAAGAATAACAGTCACTTTCGAGAACACTGCTTCGTCGCCTTTCGGTGAATGTTTTTATGTGAATGGCCAACCAATGAGACCATAAACGTGATGTAAATATATTAAAGAATCATACGTGAGATGACAGGCTGTATGGGACCATATTTTGTGGAATGATCGCTTTCTGAGAGTGATTTCTGTGAGATGCATTCCAGAAGATTCCAGTTTCTGAGTGTGTATCGCTTGCTCTATATTTCTAGTTCCATGTGAGTTACTGGTATCCCACTGTCATGTAGAAAATATCTTCTACAATGTATTTTCGAGAGAATAAGTCGTGCAAATTGACCATTTCTTATTTCAGGAACACGCTCCGTCAGGAAGAGAAAATATAGCTTGACACTGAATAGGGTGAAACAGCGGAGAAGAAACACTGGAGAACCTGGTAGGATGATAATAGCATCATGCAAATTTTGCAATAATATTTGTCGAATTGAATAACTCAAAAAAACATATTAAACACCGACACCTTCTGATTTGTACATGCTATTTTCTAGATCTGAATACCAAGTTCACCGCTATGTTATTTGGGTTCGACGCGGTAGCTTAGATATGATAGCCGCCGCCTTGCTACGGTAGGAGCCAGTTTCAATCGAAGCCTGTAATCAATTCGCGGTTTACCAAGACATAAAACTACGATGCCATTACTTTTTGCCCCTTCCGCTTCGAATACCACCTTCTTTCGCGCTATATATCGTTAGACACCATTTATAATCATCACATATGCTCAGTGTTTGGGACGTTTTATTAAACTCGCTCGCTGGGGGGATTTTGTTGGAGTGTAAAGGGAGTCGTTTCTACCCGCAGGCGGAGTCCATGTTGCAGCAGACAGCTGCGTTCGTGTGTAACGCAAGTGCAGAATGCAAGCGACCCCTTGGGTTCCCCTTTAATAAATCACCGCTTGTGTTTTGACACGCGACTATTAGAAATCGAAAGTGACATTGTGTTTACGTGTGCGGTTCACTTACCTGGTGGAATTCAACGCTGTAATTTTCCTAGAATGAACTACAATAATCCGGGAGAAGACAATACCTCGAAATCCCGGTCAAATTATCTCAAACGATCAGTTGGGACGGCGAAAGGAACCCTGGTGAAAATCGCTTGTTTCCCTGTAGATGACGTCAGTCAGAAATCCGGAGGTACTGGAGAATATGCAAATGAAGGACTTTGCAGTCGTCGTGTGAATTACCAAGCTCATGCTGGGTCGACATCGGGCCTTACAGACTTTTGTGTTAAATGCCGTTATTTACATCTGACGACGATACAGCTCACCAATCTTCAATGTACGAGTTGTCACAGCGAAACAGCTCACCAATTACCAGTATACGAGTTGTCAGAGCATTTCCATCATAGCTCTCTAGATTTGTATCTAATACCGCTTATGCCGGTGCTAGGGGCCGTGTGGTCATATCATCCAAGTTGCCACATGACCAGGTACAATAAAAGCGTATCTGAGATACAACACATATCACGAATCGTTAGATTCTTGGTATGTTCTTTAGAAAAGGCTAACCAGAAGACTATTCTGTGAAGTCATGTGACGCAGTCAGTATGTCGGCACCTCTTCCCACTTCCCTTATATGTGTTGTAATTAACCAGAGAGAGTTGGAAGCTGAGATTTACCAGTTACGTTCGTTATGGATTATGGTTTGTTCCTCCATAGCCATATTTTCGCAGCGAAGTCCAGATAAACTGATCGGGGATTGTGGTAATTTGACAATAAAGAGGGCGCTGGCATCGTCGACTTCTGTTTCTACCTTTATCTGCAGAAGAGCGTTCTGTTTCTACCTTTATCCACAGAAGAGCGGTAGCCCTATATAAGACAGACTCCCGCTGAAACGAGGCAGACCAGCAGAAACTCCGAGGTCTTCCTTTCCAACCTCCTCGATCCAGACAAGGTGACAGGTTGAATCGAACTCACTCGTTGGCCAAGATCAGTGCACGAGTACGTTTCCGGTAGCCTGACAGTTTGTTTTGGGGACCTTGCGCACTCTCTTGTGGATCTGAAACATCCATTCCCCACGAAAGCGTATCAACTGGTGGCAGCGGTGGGATGGCCAACACCTGGGAGACGAAGGAAAGGAGACCTGGCGGACATAATGGATCCGGACCAGAAAACCATGAGTATGATTGGAGATTTCGGCGCCGAGTCACAACGATCGGGAGCCATGGGTCAACCACCTGACGGAAGAGGAGCCCGACAGGAATTCTCCACAACGCCTCGGGAACGACGTGAGACAGGAGGAGGCGTGGGTTCCGGACGATCAACCACAGCTACTATGGCTTCTGAAAATATTCTTGACTTGTTCCCGATGGAACTGGAATCAGTATTGTCGGCACCACCGAGCGACCGGACGCCCCGACCAATGGGAGAGACGGCTGCTGAAGATCGGTTGACTGATTGGAGACGAGAGCCGGAAGATGAACGGCACATGCATTACCCGAGGCGAGAGGTAGAAGACCTACGTGGTGCCATAAACGTCTTGAGTACATCGGTGACCACCATAATGGGGCAGATGTCCACGATACTGAGAAATCAAGTTTCCAGTGATGAGAGGACTCAACTGAATGGCGAAGATTACAGTCATTCTGGTCCGGATGGACTGGAAAGAGGGTACCGAGTCGCAGAGACGTCGCTACGGGATCGAGACGAAGCCGTATCTGGGACGACGCCGAGGCATGACGGGTCGCCGCCAAGGAGAGGCCGGGATGAACCAACTTCCATGATGTGTGATCAGCCGTTACAGACGTCGACACCCAGGGCAGAGCTTAGTCAGCCGAAGACGAAGGTCGCAACCTACGACGGTACTACGCCGTGGCGAGACTATTTGGCTCATTTCGGTCATTGCGCCATTATAAATGGGTGGACGTACCAGCAACAGGGCCAATACCTGGCTGTCGCCTTACGAGGGTCAGCACAGCAAGTACTAACCAGCCTTAAGTCTGTGCCGGGCAGTACCGACTACGACCGCTTAAAGGAAGCCTTGAGGAAACGCTTTGCCCCTCCAAATCAGTTGGACCTGCACAAGTCACAACTGAGATCAAGACATCGCGAGAGAGATGAAGATCTCCCAGGCCTGGCTCAGGCGTTAACCCGCCTAACACAGTTGGCTTATCCTGATGCCGGAGACGACATTCAGGATACCCTTGCCAAGGAATAGTTCCTGGACGCCATCAGTGATGAGATCAGATTTCAAGTCTGGCAGACAAGACCTAAGACTGGATGCGGCGGTACATGCGGCCGTGGAACTGGAAGCATTCAAGACATCCCAGCATCACGAGAACTGGCCGGCGGCTAAGTCAACTGCTCCGGAGAAGGATGACCAGGCAGCCGCATCCGCGGAAGAATTTCAGACGGAGAATCAACGGTTGAGAGAAGAAAAACAGATGTTAATGGAGATGATTCAACGAGACACTGAATCACTGAGACAGCAATGGCCTCGACGATACCAGTCGAGATGGGGACATAGACGTGGCCGTCAACAGCCATACGGCGGCCATGATCGTACATCAGGATGCTGGTCATGCGGAAAGACGGACATTACCGTGCGACTTGTCCAGAGTTGCGTAGGCCGGATGATCATCAACTCCCAGGACAGCCGAAACCTCCACCGAAACCTCCTACGGTGAATAACTCTGGTGAGGCCAGATTGTATCTCCCGGCCAAGATGGGATCCATAGGTTTGTGGTGCTGCGTCGACACTGGTGCATCGGTTTCTCTTCTGAACGTACGGGTGTACAACCAGCTGAGTCCCTGACAGGCCGGCGTTGAGAAGTCCCTCCTTTGCGTCCATTCGTATGGCCGATGGTACAACTATGCCACTACAAGGTGAAGCAGACTTTAAGATAACTATAGATGGGACTACCCGGACTCAGACGATGATTGTTGGAACGCTCACAGTGGATGCCCTCCTTGGTTATGATTTCCTGTGTACCCACTGTACTGCGATTGATACGGAGAAGCACCGGGTAAAGTATGGCGGCCGATATGTCCAGTGTGAGGTCGTGGGGAGCCACGAATGCCATAGGGTGTCTGTAACGGAAACTTTTACTATCCCAGCTGGAGCTGAGGCAGTGGTGACGGGGACAGTCCGGGGAGCTCTACCGGGAGAGGTCGGAATGGTGGAAAATATTACTGAGTTCACACAGAAGACAGGAACCATGGTGGCCAGAGCCCTGGCCGAAGTTGACCGTGACCATGAAGTTACCCTGCGGTTCCTGAACTTGTCCACTGACCCTGCCATAGTACAAGCCGGCACCCTGTGTGGTAGTCTGACTGAAGTGGAGGTAGTGGATAATTCAGCTCCACTTACTGCAGAGCCTCTGAACCAAAATAGTCCAGCCTCTGGTGAAGCAACGGTACCAACCCCGAGATGCCCACAGCATCTACGGGCCTTCGTACAACAGTCCAGTGAAGGATTAGAAGTCGAGCGAGCCTTGGCTGTAGAAGACCTTGTCACTCGCTTCACCCATTTGTTCGCCAAGGATGACAGTGATTTAGGGCGAACAACGATGGTGCAACATCACATCAAGACAGGAAATGCGCCCCCGATCCGGATTCCCCCACGACGACCACCCCTTCATGCTCGTGAAATAATAGATGATCAGGTCGAAGACATGCTGAAGCGGGGAGTCATTGAGCCATCCAATGGGCCTTGGTCTGCACCGGTCGTCCTAGTACGGAAGAAGGATGGGAAAATGCGCTTCTGTGTCGATTACCGGGCCCTCAACAAAGTGACGGAGAAAGATGCCTACCCCTGCCGAGAATCGACGAGTCCCTGGATTCTCTCTCCGGTGCCTGCTGGTGGAGTACGCTCGACCTGATGTCAGGGTACTGGCAGGTCGAGGTGGCCCCGGAAGACACATGTAAAACCGCCTTTGCCACTCGACGGGGCCTGTACCAATTCCGGACCAAGCCATTCGGGCTTTGTAACGCTTCAGGAACCTTTGCGCGATTAATGGAGGCAGATTTGGCAGGCCTCCATTACGAGACGTGCTTGGTGTATCTCGACGACATACTAGTTTTCGGGCGTACCTTCGAGGAGATGATCCAACGACTGGAGAAGTCTTCCAGAGACTGCAACAACACGGCCTGAAACTGAAGCCCTCAAAATGTGTCATCGGGAAACACAAGACGGGATTGGTACTGATTCGGAGAAGATTCGGGCTGTACGAGATTGGCCAACTCCTGTCTCCCAGACTGAGGTCAAAAGTTTTCTCGGCCTGTGTGGGTACTATCGGCGTTTTATAAGAGACTTTGCGACTGTAGCAGCTCCGCTCCTCTACATCGACTGACGGAGAGAAAGGCGGTACTTCTGTGGGATGATACAGCCAAGACGGCATTTGACCACCGGAGACAGAAGCTGACGACCGCATGTATGTTGATGATGCCAGATTTCCTACAGCCCTGTATCCTGAACACTGATGCCAGAAATTTCGGCATTGGGGACGTGTTGTCACAGGAGATCAACAGAGAAAATGTCGTAGCCTTTGCCAGCAGGGTGTTGTCCAAAACAGAACGTGCCTACTGTGTGACTAGACGGGAACTTCTGGCTGTTGTGTACTTTGTAAAGTACTTCCGGCATTATCAATTCGGCCGAAAATTTCTATTGCGCACTGACCATTGGTCCCTGAGGTGGTTAATGCGGTTTAAGGAGCCGGGACAGTTGGCTTGCTGGATACAGGCCCTCGGAGTCTAGACTTTGAGATTCAGCCCCGGCCAGGACGGAAGCACGGAAATGCTGACGCCATGAGTCGAATCCCGTGTAAACAGTGTGGACGAACAGGTTCTGAAGACCAGGAAGCTGTTCGTGTTACGGAGATAGTACCACCGACTGCAGACTTCAGCCAAGCTCAGGCCGCCGACCCGGACCCAGTCTGTTATAGAGTGGGTGAAGAAAGACCAGCCAGAGAGGACATCAGTCAATATGGGCCAGTAACTAAAACCCTGTGGGGTGCCTTCGATCTACTGGAGATGAACGGATCCTTGCTTGTGAGAAGATGGGTGAATGCTCGGAGAGAAGCGAAACGACGGCTTCTGGTGATCCCTCGCTCCCTCAGACGGAAAGTGTTGAAAGAGTGCCAAGACAGTGTAACCGGTGGTCACCTTGGGGTGAAGACAAACTTGGCAAAAGTGAGACAGGCTTACATGTGGCCTGGTCTACAGACTGATGTTCGGCAATGGTGCCAGAGTTGCGACGTGTGTAACCGCAGGAAGTTGGCGGGACAGACACCCTCATCGCGGTCAGATGACTGGAAGTCCAGGAGATAGAGCGGGTGTTGATATTCTCGGGCAATTGGCAGAAAACAGTCGGGGAAACAGATACGTAGTCGTCATTGGAGACTATTTCACCCGTTGGGTGGAAGCTGTGGCCTTACCAAATCAGGAAGCCACGACGGTTGCCCAAGCTGTCGTAGACCACTTTGTGACCAGATTTGGCGTACCAATGGCCATCCACTCTGAGCAGAGACGTCAGTTTGAAAGCAGAGTATTCCGGGGGATGTGCCGCATACTCGGGATGAGGAAGACGAGAACTACACCCTATCACCCCCAGTCGAACGGCATGATTGAAAGGTTTAACCGGACCTTAGCCCAGATGTTGCATGCCAGCATTGATCCTTACCCGGACGACTGGGATCTTCACATTCCGTTGGAGCTGAAGTCGTACCATGCGACCGTTCATGAGACAACGGGATATTCTCCAAACATGATGGTGTTTGGGAGGGAAATCGCCCTGCCGTCGCACTTGACTTTGGGTGCACCTCCGAAACAGTAGGTAGAGCCGACACAGTGGGTCGAAGACCTCCGGGATGAGATGGCCGAGATACACGAGTTTGCGAGGGAGACAACGAAGAAGAGCTTGAGATGGCAGAAACGCAGCTACGATACGAGAGCTTTCCCTCACACATACAAGCCTGGTGATCAGGTTTACCTGTATATTTCTGCCACTAAGCGTGGGGAGATCCGGAAACTACAAGACCGGTGGGAAGGGCCTTATACTGTGAAAAAAGCGATGACTGATGTGACATATCGCATCGCCGATGAGGCTGGTGGCCTCCGTGTAGTCCATCATGATCTTCTTAAGCTCTTCTACCCCAGAGAGACATCGGATAGTGAGACCACTGAGTCTACAGAGAATGATGGTGATGTCGAGTCTGAGAATGACTTGGAGCCTGCGACGGTCTTTCCATATCCGGTGGAGCATCCAGCCGCATTGAGACCTCCAGCACCTCGGCAGACAAGAAGTGGGCAGAGAACTCGGCGCCCTATGAGATTGGCAGACTACGAGGTTGGGTTACCGCCTGATCCTCCTGTTGAAGACGAGTCGCCACTTTCGGAAGAGCAGATGGCCTTGCCGGAGACGTGGAGTCCTCCACGGACGACTCGTGGACGTCGTGTCCAGCGACCGAGGCGCTTTAATGACTACGTTTTAGCCTGTCAGTGGACAGGGGATGTACGACCGTACGGTCGGAGAAATACGGTTGATGACCGTGATCGTCGAGGGATGACCTGTGGTGCAGGGCTGACCTGCAGGTACTCCGGTGGGCAACGAACACAGGATGAGCGATCCCGAGGCTTCACTGCCTCAGATGCATGACTCCAGCAAGTGATAGCTGTGGCCTGCTGTGGACCTGATGTCCATTCTACCTGATGACTTGGCCAGAAAGTCAAGAGGACCGTCGCCCTCTGATCTTTTTATATATACACTGTACATATGTTCTGTTCTGCACACCCGTGCTGCTGGTTGCGTGACGAGAGCCATGACGAGGCGGTCATGTTCTTCGAAGGTGGGCGTAGTGTAACGAAAGTGCAGAATCCCCTTGGGTTCCCCTTTAATAAATCACCGCTGGTGTTTTGACACATGACTACTGTGAAATCGAAAGTGACATTGTGTTTACATGTGCGGTTCACTTACCTGATGGAATTCAACACTGTAATTTTCCTAGAATGAACTACAATAATCCGGGAGAGAGACAATGCCTCGAAATCCCAGTGAAATTATCTCAAATGATCAGTTGGGACGGCGAAAGGAACCCTGGTGAAGCTCGCTTGTTTCGCGGTAGATGACGTCAGTCAGGAATCCGGAAGTCGGTACTGGAGAATATGCAAATGAAGGACAGTGAACTTTGTGGTCGTCGTGTGAATTAACCAGAGAGTTGGAAGCTGAGATTTACCAGTTACGTTCGTTATGGATTATGGTTTGTTCCTCCATAGCCATATCTTCGCAGCGAAGTCCAGATAAACTGATCGGGGATCGTGGGAATTTGACAATAAAGAGTGCGCTGGCATCGTCGACTTGTTTCTACCTTTATCTGCAGAAGAGCGTTCTGTTTCTACCTTTATCCGCAGAAGAGCGGTAGCCCTATATAAGACAGACTCCCGCTGAAACGAGGCAGACCAGCAGAAACTCTGAGGTCTTCCTTTCCAACCTCCTTGATCCAGACAAGATGACAGGTTGAATCGAACTCACTCATTGGCCAAGATCTAGTCCGGTGGCTTAAGGCCAGATTTTCACTTTATCGTGACAGAGTGGAATAAAGCACCAAATTTGGCACACGTGTCGTCAGAGACACCGAGAACAATATCAGAAGGGGTGCCCCCGATTTCGAGGCCCAGGAGGCGATATGTGGCCCATTAGGGGCCCGGGGTCATTTTGGGCCTATAAATGGCAATTTTTATCCCAACGATTTTCAAAACATCATATATCCGCCATCCTCTGGGGTAAGAGTCTGAAAATTTCCACACCAATAGTGCTGGCAAAGGTCTAGCGAGAAATACAAAATAATCCAAGATGGCCGCCATAATGACGTTAAAGCTACGTCAGCACCAAAAAATGATCAATTTTTTTCGAATTTTCGATCCGAAATTTTGAATTATTTTTTTATATTGTTTTCTTGGGGTTAGGTATAGAGTGAATATTAGAAAATAATCATATATAACTGACTCTGATGGCACGATAGACCCTGACTGACCATTGTCAAACTGGGTCAAGTTGGACCAGATCCTTATTTATGCAATAAATTATTTGGGGCTACCGTACAATGCAACCTGTGACTGGACAATGCATAGCTACCAAGTGAAATGTGTCATACTAATATAGCGTTAGACTTCCATCTACACATTTTTGAATATGTTATTCGGGATTCCTGTTGCTGAAGTTGAATGGCGGCGCCAATGCGAAAACTATGGTCTATTAAAGAGGATCAATGCCGATTAAAGAGATTCCGTTTTTTACATGAGCTGAGAAATAGGCAGCTCAAACAGGGCGCATCCTCTGTAAATTGGAACAGGGGCCCGTCCTCGGATGTGAAATATGTCAGCGAAAATAAGCACGTATTGGTTGAACTGGACAATATCTAATATTATCAGTATAAACAAATGAACTGGTTTATGGGATTTGTTGTGTTTGAAGTTGCGGATAATAATGTGCATGTCTTGTAACGGGCTAGATTGATCGGAGAAAGACACATCGTTTTATTACAGAACATTGCTATTGCTGTTTTGTTTTGAACGAACTGTCAATTCACTAACGCGTAAGAATACATGAAATACTACCAAGATCATTGCTCGTAAAAGAATTACTTGGATACTTTCAAGGAAGATTTTGCAAGAGACGCCGTCAGATGAACTCTGCTTCAAAGACTCAGCAACAGACAGGGTATTGGGTGCGACGAGCGATTGAGCCAAGGGGCTAGAGACAGCGCTTCCTGAAATTGTAACCGCGAGAGTTTGTCATGAATAAGAGTGTTCCGAAATATGTTTTGATCTGAAGAGAATGTCATTTCGAAGGCAGGCAACTACTAACTGACGCATTAATTTCATCAGCAATGAAAGAGTGATGATTGATTATTTCAACCACGGTCATACTATCACAAAGAGAGAGAACGTTATGATTTGCCAGTTTATGGCCCCAAAATTTTACGGCAAGCACTTCTTGACCGTGGTATGTAAGTGGGCAAGATGTGCTGGCCATTCTTGGTCTATCCACGAGGATCCAAAAACAACCGCCAAACCCAAGGTACCAGCAGCGTTTGGTCTGGTTTGATCACATCAGAGGATACCCAATTTGGAGAAAGAAAATTACTTTTCCGTTGAAAGACTCCAGGAATACAAGCCAGGTATTAACATAGGCTCTAGCTTCATTCAAACGAATGTGATGGTGAGCTAGTGATACAACTTTTGTTAAGATCAATCAGGCAGCGGAGAAATGCTCTGCCGAGCACGACGACTTTACAGGCAAAATTGTGCGAGCAAATGAGAGATTGCAGTTCCACAAGAGTTACCTTTTTGCGGCGCGAGAATTCACTCAGTATGCTTTTCAGTTTATGAATTTTGTTTTCTGGAAATGGTGCTTTCATAGTTTTGCAGTCCAGTTGAATCCCATGCATAACCATAATAGTTGATGGGTAGTAAGTCTTAGCATGTTTGATTGTAATGCCCAAATACTCACACAAGTGAAAGTGTTGAGAGCTATATAGAACAGTGGCTAGCGTCATTTGCACCGACGAACATGAAGTCGTCCAGTATGTGGATCACCTCTGATATGCCGAATTTTGTAGTCATAACCGATTGCAGAGAATGACTTAAGGTCTTTAATATCTTACAGGATGTAGAGCATCCCATCGAGAGGCACCGATCATAAAAATACTTGTCGCCCCCGGTAAACCCCAGTAAGGGGTGAATCGCTGGCTCGAAAGGTATGATGCGGAAGGCATCATCTAAACAGATTTTTGCCATCAGACTTTAGTGGTTTTTGAACTAGTGCAATCGTGATATCTAATGTCTACGTATTCAACATATCATAGGTCATGTTGAATCGTACCGTTAATAAAAAAGGCAGATTTCCAGAGAAAGATAAATTGTTATCACCTTAAAGGTATTAGGGGGGGGGATTTGGTTTAATGTCACACTCAAGGTTATTTCACTCATATGGTGATATCCAGATTAATGATGGAGAAAGCTGGGATACGGGAAGAGAACCACCTCCGGCCCGTCGGCATGTAACTGACAAACTTTCACACATGCAACAGCGAGGCTCGAATCCGTGCCGGTTCGGCGGTGTGAGGCTTGCTATCACCAGTGATGCGCCTTAGACAACTCCGCCACCAAGAGCCCCCAAAATATTAGGTTCTATTCTGGGGACTAAGACTAATGGAGTGCAAACCTTATTGTCAAAAGGAGTTGAGAAGGGACCAGCAGCTCGACCTTTCGACAACTCTTTGTCTAATTTAGCTTCTACGATAGCAGGGTTTTGCATAGCAGATGAAAGATCACGCGACACAGTGAAAGCATATCCCAAATATCGAAACTGTTCGTGAAACTCGAAACAAGCAAATCTACCTCAGGGTAGTTACTTAGCGCAGTTTTAGCCTGATCTCAACCGATGTTGGAAGAATAACTCCTTTTGCCGCTGGATTTACACATGCTAATTTACATGTAAGGAGCTGAGAAGAATCCAATTGGCAACAATTGATGTAGTTCACAACCGTGGCATGTACGATAACCTGAAGTTTCATCCTTCGAAACATTTGTTTTAGTATCGATAATCAGCAATGAGGATGGGGCGCTGGTGGCCATATTGGATATCTATAGAAGAGAAAATAGCCAATAACCTTCATGCGTGCTTCATCGAGTCGATCATAACAGAGCTACATGTACAGAAACCTCTCAATGAAGCCTTTATAAATATATATGATATATATTAGCATGTATACAAACTCACATACATGTGTATAGCAATAATACCATTATTGGTGACGCTCTGGCGGCCATATTGGATATTCAACGGGTAATAAAGTTTCCAATTATCGTTATTATTTTCTTCTTGAATCAGTCAGGTTCTTGGAAAACCAATCTCGTGTAAAAAGGTGATTGAAAGCTGTCAAATAGTCGCCAACAGGAGGCTACTGTGTGTATTATGGCGGCCATATTGGATTTATGCAAATTATGGGCCTTCCACCGCCTGCAGAAATGGGCACCCCTTCTGAGATCATTCCTTATGCCTAATTGAGCCTCTGTGCAAAATATGGTGCTTTATTCCAGTCTGTCACGATCTTGACCTTAAGCCACCGGACTAATCAGTGGAAGATCGTTCCCGGTGGTCTGACAGTTTGTCTTGGGGACCTTGCGCACTCTCTTGTGGATCTGAAACATTCATTCCCCACGAAAACGTTTCACATGAATATCTGGTGGAAGTTCGGATTTCGGAAGAGGGCGAGGTACGAGTCTGTGCTTTTGCGAGAGGGCGAGGCCATATTTGTTGAAAACGGCTACCGGGCCTATGTGATCGTGAGTAGAAGTGGTGTCTTATTAATATTATGGGCGATATATAGCGCGAAGGAAGGTGGTATTTGAAGCGGAAGGGGACAAAGAGTGATCGCAGTTTAATGTCTTGGTAAGCCGCAAATTGATTACAGGCTTCGATTGAAACTGGGTCCTACTGTTGCAAGGCGGCGGCTATCATATCTAAGCTATCGCGCCCAACTCAAATAACATAGCGGTGAACTTAGACATTCACTTCTAGCTATATTCCAGTGTGCTAGCAATCAAGCTGCTCAAAGTAATGTGCCAGTGACCCGTGTGACGGTCAGGTGTAAGAAAACGGCTCATAGTAAAACGAGGTGAATGTTAACGGAGTGCAGCTTCTTATTCAGTCTGTTGTAAGGCGCGACGCCGACGAAGACGAAGCATAGGTCAAAGTGACTTTGTTCAGGGACGGACAGTAGTGGGGAAAATGATCCCTGAAACGTTGAGGAATCAGGGTGGAGGATGGATCTTGGGGATCAGTTAGCGATGAGGGAGTAGATAGGTGCCATTCGCCATATGTTCAGCATATTTCTTGTTTTTCTTGACTGAAGTCCAGTTATTCCACAATTAAACATTCTTTAAAATTTCCCATATAATGCTTGAAGAGAGTTATACACTCTAGAAGTTTATTCTAGTCTCTCCTTCATTTTTCGTAACTTTCTACAGGCTTAAGAAAGATACTCAAGCTTGGAAAAGCTTGGGACCCAAAACCCCTCAACACATGACAATATCCTCGGATGACATTGGCGAAAATTCCCACATTCTTGACCCTCGATTTGGGGCTCCATATGGATAATTTTAACGGTTGTAATTAATATATGGCCGACGAAAGACCATCTAGCCGGCCATTTCTGTATTTTTATTTATCGTGCACCATCTTTTTAATGAAAATGATGTCCAATAGTGCGCGAAGGTAAAGGTAAGTGCGCGGTAATTATGTTTGTAAATCACCATAGAAAAGTATGCGTTGTCGGCATAGCGGTGAGGGAATTGAGACGCTATGAATCTTTAAGTACGTCACAGTGTCAGTGTTGGGGAAAGCCGACCAGACCTTTCCTCATACAGAGGGCGTAACGCTCCTCTCTACATGGGCGTCCTGGGTCAGATCGAGTTTCTGTCAGAAATTAGTGTGATACCTCAAGATGATCTGCCATTAGTCTGCAGGGATATCTGCATCACCTGCTGCGTTATAACAGCTGGTTTCATTCAGTTCTTGCGCTAATTTTAACTCCGAAAACATGTACTGTACGTTTCTGATGACCATCGGGAAATTGTGCACACTCTTACGGGATCACGGGAACAGTAGGAGACCTGAAATGTACATTAAAGCAATCCTTGAGGTGTGTATTTTTCAATAGGATATATTTGCAGGAACATCGGGAAACAACTCTCAAAACTTCAAAAGACCTCCAGCTGTCATTTTCCATTACCTGCTTCGTTCGCCTCAACCTCTCCGCGACGTGGTTACATTGTATCCCAGAATGCACTTTCCTCTCTCAGAGGGCTGTTTCCCCTCCCACCGTGTGATAGGTTACCGCTACCGGCAACAAGTTTCGATGACATTGCGTCAACAATTCAATCTTTGAAATATTGCCACAACCCTTTTTCTGGCAACAATATTGCCATAACTCTTTCTTGCGGTGACAATTTTTGGCGATATTGCGGCAATATTCTCAAACTCTACCAATTTGACCAATTTCGAGTATTTGAATACATATATTTTTAAATAACATCTTGACAATTTGATCCCAATAAATTAAACTATACTGGGGGCTAACATACACTGATCAATATAATCATAACAATTACTCACTACATATTATTATCTAATTTACAAATGACTATTGTTAGTCTCTGATAGAATCTAGTGCACCCTGCACGGAGGTAGCCAGCATTCCAGATATACCCTGCGACATAAATAAGTTCTCTGCTTAAATTGCACTAGGACCAAGCCTGTGCTTACTGCGATTTGTTCGCATGGAGCTTGCTGCATGCTTATCGCGACAAATTGCTGCACGAGTTCAAGGCAGCCTCATTTGCAGGTCAATAATATGTGAGTGATTGAGTGAATAGGTGAGTGTGAGTGAATATGATTTTAACGTCGCTTTCAACTATATTTCAGTCATATCACGACGTTGGGTCCTATTCCTTTTCACACCCGGGAACCACATGGGTGGGGTTCTATTCCTTTTCACACCCGGGAATCCCACGGGTGCCTCAGTTAGTCGCCTCTTACGACAAGCTCTCTTGAGGAGCTGAGGCCTATTCTTACCATGACTTGCGGTGTGCACAACGACATCCCAGGTCAGTCCCTGGAAGCCCCACAGGGTGAATATAGATGATACTGATGAATGATTTTATAACTAAACAATCAATTTTGAATAAAACACATGGGTGTCTTATTAGGTAGTAGATATCCGTGCAAAACTGTAGTGAGTGAATATGTTTAATGTCGCTCTCAACATTATTTCAGTCATATCACGATGTTTGGCTCATATCCCTTTTCGCACCTGGAAACCACACGGGTAGGGCCCTATACTTCTGAACACAAGGGACCACATGGGAGGGGTCCTATTCCACAAAGACAGCTGGAGGTACCGCCCATTGCTGAACTCTTTACTTCTAAAAGGGATAGAAAATTTTGGTGAGACAGCCAGTCACCAGGAAAAGTTTGATCTCTGTGAATTTTATTTCCTTTTGGAGAAATGCAAGGCCTTCTAATGATGGCTATCCATGAAATATGGTAAGGTGCATTTGAAGCTAAACTTAAATGAAATTCATCCTCATGTGTGATTGTTGTTCCTGCATTTTGGTGATATCAGTGACGCTAAAGCTGCATAGATTTTTGTTAATTGAAGCTTTTATGAAAATTAAAATTAACTATGACTTTTGCTAAATCGCCCCGAGATTTTGGTTACATTAGGTCACTATGCTTTCCCAGAAGTCCTTGACGGATTCAGTTAATTTACATATACCTATGCAGCAATATTCCCCCTTCTGGCAATGAATATATATTAACCAGACAGAGCAAGATTTTTATTTTGGAAGAATGAACATCACCCACAGTGGTTCAACCTGTGTTTAATGCCCAGTTTGAGCATAATTTGGAGCAATATGACCATGATTGATCATGGTTTGATCGGGTTTCATGACCATGGTCATCCATGGTTTGATCATGATTCTTGTCCATGTCGACCATGGCGTATCCACCCTACCCGCCCACCCACTCCGAGTGATACCACGGACATACCATTTTTCAGATTTGGCATGTATAGGGGGCAGGGGGCTCAAAAACCTTGACCTTTGACCTTCACGGTAATAGGGTTTTTCCCTGGTCAATGGGTAGTGGAAAAACAAAATTTTGCCCCATCCAGAACTTTGATATGGAGATATCACACAGATAACTGTTCACTGCAGTCAGATGGAAAGCCATTTATAAAATAAATAGGCACTTTATTTCTGCCATATGGGGTGAGTGAGTGAGTGAATAGAATAAACGTCGCTTTCAACAATATCTCAGCTATATCACGACGAACCAACTAAGCACCACCCAGCCCAGTTGTGTTCCTGCTACTACAAAGAAGAAATCTTTGAAGTAGCATGGAACCAGACACCCTCCATCCCCCCTATAAACCACTGCGGACAGCACACAAGACAGAGACAGGACGCTTACATGGTGCAGTAAAGATAAGTGATATTACAGTGCTAGACATCACATTATCAAGTTCCTGTTGCTTCTCAGCAAAATGCAGGTACCTGAACCCACCCAACCACCCGCTTCTGCCATATGGTTTAATCACATAATAAATATCATCATAATCCATATCCCCGAACTGGAGTTGGGTAGCTTCTTAAAATCAAGTTAGGAGTTTCTAGATAGGAATAGCATATACCAATGGGACACACTATTCCCGTTTTACTGTTCTGATCAGCAAGGGAACTTTGACCTGCAAATATATAGGGTTTTTCCCTGTCACCATATTTAAGGTGTACACACAGTTTGTAACCAATCCATAACCTGGAACTGGAGATTTCACACAAACACTATAAAACGTAGTACCGTAATTGTTTTGTAAAGCCGATGGGGGACAGGCTGTGACTGATAAATGTATATCACTAGAAGCATAACACTGCACTGGATAGAAAATCTGTATTGTACTTTATTTTAGATGACATGCATTCATATGGAAGAGTTGATGATAACATACATATATAATATTAAAGATGTTCTATGTACAATGAAACAGAGTGCAGGGTATTTGGGTAACCATCTTTCATGAAAGTTTCACGAGACAATAGTCTGTCTGGGTACAACAGTGACTCTAGAGCAGGATTTTAGCTAAAATAAAGAGGGGCCTCAGCTCCAAAATTACCCGGATATTTCATTCTCCAAAAAAATGCAGGTCTGCATACTCTGTATCAGTCCCTGCACTTAGATTTGGGCAATACAGTTATTACTCAAACAAACCGTTTCAAGTAACAGCCAATGAATGGACAGCGTTATGGCGGGCTTCGCTGGGTTCACAGACAAACTAACTTTATAGTGCGAATATGCTGTAGAATGGTCTCTTTGATGTGCTCGCTGAAAGGACACATATGCGTCTCTCCAGTCAAAACAATGACGGCTAGTCTACTCACAACTTGAGTTCATAGGGGATGAAATATATACGACACATTGCTGGCTTCTCATGTTTTCAATGGGCATATTCGGAAGGGTCACGAGGTCATGAAGGCTGTTCGGAAAGTCTATTAATAAGCGACTGATCGTAGGCCTAACGAATTCATCTTCTGTCATGGGTCAGATTTGTCAGACGAATCACGACTTGGGATGATGGATATTTCTGAAAACAGGGAGTCTCATCCTATAATCTCTCTGGTTATATTTCAGGAATTTATAGTCTCAAAACCTGGCAATCACAGCTAGCTAAAGCCTGCTCTAGATGCAATACTACAGTACATGTAATATAAAGGCCTGAACAAGAAACAATTACATAAAGATGGACCAGGATTTGAATGTAGAATGGTTGTTAGAAATACTGTACAATCATGTTAGAACATGTAAACTTGTAAGCCGACTGGTGCTTACAAGTCCTGACCAATCATGACCTTGAGCTGGCCATGAATATCAAATTCAGAAAGTGTAGAAGCTGTACCAGTATAAATACCATGAATGGTATGAAACAGAAAATTTACTTCACGATCGCTAAAACAAATCCTATGAGCTTAACACACCACATTTAACACAATATCCGTTTTCAAGACTAAAACCAACTGACGCTTCACTGAGATGCATATTGCACCAATGTGTATTACAACTGCAGAGACCACACACATCAAGAATGTCTGGGCTTTCAAAACATGTTCACACCAGTTCAGTCTGCTCCACATAATCATAAAGGTTCACCACTTCATTTGCTCATCATTCACACAATGTACAGTTATGATATACAGATCATGGTATTACTGTTGTTGTTGTTGTTGGTTTTCTCCCCAGTTGAATCCTCCAGGCCGCTCCTCTTCAGCTGGAGGTTGATAGTTTGGGTCTTCTGCAACAGCATCAAATATAGTTTTCCTGTGTCAAAATGGAGGAAAAGAATTCAATGTAGTTACTATTATGATCAGCATTATATGACAAGAGTCCATGAGCCAGATTTATTATTTGCGATCTCATGTTTAAATTTTGGTATGAATTTGCAAATATATGCATCATTTTGGGGCATGATGATAGCTTCTTTTTTTGAGACTTCGATGGTCCTGGTTTTGAAATTTGACCTTAAAATCCAGATGTGTTTTGAGAAAATCACAACACCCAAAGTTTGGTCACAACGCATATCATAGAAGTGAAGATATAACATTTTACAGATGATAATGAAGTTACAGCCAGACATTAATATCTCCCACTATTTCCTGATATTCAGGATGCACGGCTACAGGGACCTTGATCTTTGCAGCCCATATAAGTACCGGGTACTCCCGTGAATTGTTCCTTAAAAGACCAATCCTTTTTCTTCGTGTTCTAAGTGCACAACTTCACGGTTATGAGGGGCAATGGGTTCAAATCCTATTGATGGCTATTTTTTTTTTTTTTTCGTAAAAATTATTACAGATATATCAATTTGTGGGAGGTGAACACCACACCATTTTCATTTCTGAACAATGCATGCACAATAATGGGTACCTCAATGTTCAGCTGAGCTTTGATAGAGAAACAATAGTGATACTTTGTTGGTCAATTTAAATTTTGATAGAGAAACAATAGTGATACTTTGTTGGTCAATTTAAATTTTCAAAAAATATCCAGTATTTCCATTGGCCTGTGAAAAAAATTCAAAGAAAATCCAACCAATCATATAGAGTTTGTGTAAATGTCCATTTGATTTGGTTAACTGGTTTCTCCAAATAAAGTCTTCTTGAATAAAAAATTTTAAACATGAGCAGTGTGACTAACGTCACAGGACCTACGAAGTAGGGTAAGCATTAGGACTCCGGCGCGAACTGAACTCTTGGAAATCCCCACCCCCAGTTGAAATCCTGCCTATATTAAGATGGGCACTGCCCAAGTCAGAATCACCAGTGATTTTCATCAAAAATCACCAGAAATTTTCATCAAAAGTAGGTCAGCTCAGAACTTGTTGGTAATAGTCTCCTAATGCGCCTTCATTCCAAAAATAAATAACGATCGCCGATTTAATTTTACAATTTTTTAACTAAAGGAAACAGATTGAATAATAAAAAGTTCAGTAGATTTCAGGCTTTACGTGTGAAAATACATTTCAGTGCCCTTGTCCAGAACCAAAACAACTTTTTGAATCGCATTATTTTCCCAACAATACAACAAATTCTTATATATAGCCCTATAGTAGAAAGGTAGCATTTATGTAGTTTACGGTAATTCAACTCAAGACCAACACCTTCTCGGCACAAGATAATAATGATTCTATGTCATTCTCCTGAGCATGACCGGTACAAAGACGAATAAATAGTATCTCTACATCACGTTGTTATCTAGATATATGAGACAACACATTTTGGGTATCGGCAATCTGATGAATGTAGAATTTGAGGATTG
Source organism: Hanleya hanleyi (assembly GCA_036873755.1). Taxonomy (NCBI): domain Eukaryota; kingdom Metazoa; phylum Mollusca; class Polyplacophora; order Lepidopleurida; family Hanleyidae; genus Hanleya; species Hanleya hanleyi. The sequence goes on along the minus strand of JAVTVY010019581.1, from coordinate 34,629 downwards.
TACTTAGCATCTTAAATACAGTCTCTTAATACTGTAAAACATATGTTTAATTTCGTTTCCCATAATGTAGCAGTTACTAGTAATCAAAACGTGTGTATATAGCAAAAGTGTGTGTCTCAAGTTAACGGCAGCTGTTCAAATGTCCCCTGGAACAGTAATAAATTAGTAAAGACGTCAACATGTGAACTCATAGAATCTGCACTGTCGATGGTTTAATGTAATACCGGTACCATCCGTTGTGATATTTTTTTTAACTCTGTTTATTTTTGTCTCCCCTGTTCTGACCTCTAAGAACAATATTAACTGCATTATCGAATCCCAAGCCTATCGGACTGTTAGTTCTGATCGGGTTATAGGCCTATTGGGGGTGACCCAGCTACACTGCTGTGACCTCTAGCTCTCAAAACAATTACGGATGGCATATCCCACCAGGTTTTGTACTGTGTTATATATACAGTGAAGCATACAGCCAAGGGTTCCCATTGGGCATGACAGTGCACTCGCTGAGCCATCAATAAATAATTAAAAAAATAATTATAAATCAAATTTTCATCAGAATTCGGTCAGCTCAGAACTTGCTGGTAACAATGTCCTAATGCACGTTCATGCCAAAAATCAAGGTTCTAATGTCAACGGTTCTCCTTATTTTGCCGACGAAAGGATTCGGATGGACTGACTGACTGACTCACTCATTACCGGACAATTTGCGATCTGTAGCCTACTTCGTAGGAAAAAACGGGGAGTTTGTATACATTAATCTCTTTAATAATTTGATCACAGATGATGAATGTAACCAATCAATTTATTCTGACAGAGAATTTGAGACATTAACAATGTTCAAATTATTTTTGCATGCATTTCCAAATACTGAGAAATGAAAATCAGAATGGCAGTTCAGCCATCTATATTGTGATGATGTTGATTTCTTAATTCTATCAGCACTGACAACAGTAGCCTACTAATTAATAAATTTATCCCCTTGTTGATTTACAGTACCATCATGACCATTGTGATGGCGAACATTTGAGGATGGATTAGGTACAGCCCATACCACCCATCTGTGTGACCAGTATCTTTAAATTACCGCAATCATACCAACAATTTTGAATAGACAGTTACTTCATATCTACTTTACAACCCTATAGCATTCCTATATGTAAAGTGAGAGCAGTGTAACTATAATCTGTTAAAAGTGAAGGAAATTTGATTGGTATTCACTCCTGAAGTCCAATAGTACTGTAGTATATAGATGATATATGATACTTACAAAAATCCAGGTGTCCGTAGTAATTTGAATCCACCTGGCTGTTGTGGAAAAACATCCTCCAGGTAAAAATAAATATGTCCTATAGCAATACCTGTAATGATGCAATAAAACATTGCTCATAAAATTCAGTAAATATAGCCATAAAAAAAACCACTATCATAATCAATAGAATATTAATCTTCAGGTATTCCAGCTTAAGGTCCAATGTTACCTGTATGATTAGAAATGTTTTCCCTCTATGTCCTACAACTGACAGGTGTGTTAAGAATTTGCATTGTGTCATATTGCCTTCAATCAATTCAATTGAGAAATTTTCATTGTCCCATTGTCTTCTTCCTGGTTACCTTGGTAGACTCCTTCAATTATCATGATTTGTCTAAGAAAAGGCTGTGAACTAGTAAGTGGATACCACAAACTGTCTGCTTGACCATACATGTATTCTTGTATTGGTGACTTTCTTGAAACCTGAAGAGAATCTATGCTCACTGTCAATGATTCTCAGTTGCAGCATATTTTTCTGCTGTTAAAGGGTAAATTGAATAGAGAATTATCTAGAGTAACAAGATATCCTACAAAGAGAATATTGTTAATCTTGCTGAAGTCTACACTGATAAGATTTCAACATGGTCAAGGCAGTTGGTTGCCTTGCCCCCTAAGCATCAACATGTAACCATGGCAACCAAAGGTGCTGCAATCAATCTAAGGTGTGTCACTTTTCTCGCATAAATGGTGAAACTTGGACAAGATTTTTCAAGTTTTATGTTCACGAGTTGTTACATTTCGGCCATACATGGATATCTGTATTTCCAATTATTTCATTATAAATATCTAGAATGAATGAATGAATAAATCTCCCCAAATCACTGAGGAAAGTTATCACATGCAAATAACCATATTGTAACAATGAATATCACAATGACAGAGTCTAATACATTTCTCCCTTGAGGTGAATACATGAGCGTAAGTAGAACTTAAAGTCACTTACAGAAAATTTTCAGTCAAATCATGATGGTCATTGATGCCAACATGTGACAAAGCAGTTCCAATGCTGATTTCATAGATGATCTGTATCATCATTTCATAGGCAGGCATGATACTCAATCCAGTCACATTATCATCATAAGTGCCAAATAGTCTGTGATCTTTCCTCTTAATTCTGAACACCAAGCAATGAGCAATTAAGTTCCATTGGATTGATCTCAGGATCTCCTGCTTATGAGGTGGACACTCTAACCACTAGATCAACACTGTGCACTAAAATCCACGGGAGATATCCTATCTGTTCTGCATTGACGACATCAGAATGCTCATTTGTTCATACATGGGTGCTGAATATTCCTTGAGATAGGGAGCTGAAAATTACAACACCAAGCTCCAAGAGCTGGGTCAAGCTCTACCAGAAAATGTAAAAAAAATCCAAGATGGCCACTTCGATGATGTCACAGTAACATCATTTTCAAACAAGAGCCCAAGGGGCCTCAATATATGCCCGTACATCTGGAATTACATTGGTCCAAATTTCAAGGTTGTTAAATTGCCTTGGTTCTCATTGGTACATGTAGCTAGCAATCCAGAGGGAAGATTTTGTGCTTACGAGAACGTAACATTGATGACACCTTATATTGAATGATAAACTAAAAGGGGCTTAACTCTTGGTAACTGGGTGACCTTGAAACAAGAGTCGACAGCTCACATATCTCATAATGAAATCGACAATAGTCAAACACAAGTATTAATTTTCCTTCAAAATTGTTCATGAAGGAAGAAAAATGTGAAGCAAGTGATGAAGTAAACCTTTGTTCTTGAGTTAAGCCTACCTGGCCTGGGGGAAGAAATGCCCCCCCCCCCCCACCAAACTTTCTTCGCTATTTTCGGAACAACAAAAAATGGAGAGCTGAAGCTCCTTGACTTTATAGTTCATCATATTGGGGTCATTTTGAGCCCATTTGCATGACCCCCCGAGAAGAGGATCATAGGTAACTTCAAGATGGCGTCCAAGTGGGGTATCAGAAAAGTGATGTTTTTGTCATATTTCTTCAAAATCTCTGCTTTTCCGCAATGAAAAGTGGGCAAAAACTATTTTACTTCACATCACATTAATATTTACTAATTTATCATGCAGTTTTTGTGGCGAAATTGCATAAATAAAAAAAATAAAAAAATCCGGCCGAAAAATCGACCAAAAAATGTCGTTTTTGAAAATGTCGTTACTGTGACATCATCATAGCGGCCATCTTAGATTTTTTTACATTTCCTGGTAGAGCTTGACCCAAGGGTATAGTGTGATACCCCATATGGCCGCCAATGTGAGTTTACCCATGATACTCTGCTGGGGGTGGGGGTATGCAACAGATTAACATGCAGCTTCGCATAAAGATCGAGCCCTTTAGGATGGCAAATCATTTGAGGTTGACGATCACTGGCATTGACAATACATTTATTATAAAACTAGACTTCTATGTCAGTGATGTTAAACTTGGATTGAAAGAGGAACTATATTATAAAACTTGAAATAAAGATTACCTTTATTTCCAAAAGTAAGCTTATGCATCTCATGTTGTATACCTGATGAATACATGTACATGTAGCACGTTCTTGGTGTACATATATTTTAAGTTTGGTAATCATGTGTGCTGGTTTGTTAGTTTAATGATGCGACCTGGTTATATGAAGACTTATATTAAGGTTTTAATGAAAATCGGCCATTCAAAATAAGATGTATTTTCATGTTATCCTAGATTTAAAATTTTTGCTAATATTTATTGGATGTCCGTCACATTGCTGCCAGGGGTATGACTAAGTTGTCCGTATACTTCGTACAGGTGAGCTAAAGAACAAATTTATTAATGCATTGAATTATGCAAATAAATTACCTGCTACATGTAGTGGCATCATTTGCTAAAGTTCTGATTGGGTTCAGCTCGAAAGCTTCAGGTTAAATCATGATGTGGAATAGAATGATTTGATAGCAAAATAGAAGGAAATGTTGTCCTTTATTTAAGGCGACACAAAATTCAAATCTAACCGAGGTTCAGTACTGCGGGGAATCGGTTATTTAATATTGTACTTTTGATATGTCATCAAACTATTAGAAATTACCATGAAGGAATATACTGTAGTTAATTTGGCATGTGTGTTTGTATATACAATGTACACTGCATCTCATACCTATTTAGTAGGTTACGGTAATTTCCCTATTAATTCGCGATGTAGTGATGAAACTCACCACTCCAAAAATTGGCTACTTTCGAATTATTTGTTGACCGAATTCGAGAAAAACGCGAGTGTTCGAATTAAATGTCACGCCGACTTTCACGGAAGATCCAAAATGGCGGACCGCTTTGCCGTGGTCGTAGTGATCGTATTTATTACCGTGTATTAACTTTGATATCTCATCATAGTTTCCATAAAAGGCAGTGTATGATGTCAGAAAATCTCCTCTACCCTGATAAAGGCGCCTAATTTTATTCGAGGAAGTCCAGCATATTGATCGAGTGACAAGTTCAGCAGCCCGTTCAGCAAGATCATGCAGATTTTTGAGCTGACGTCCGTAAATTCGCGTCCATAATAACATCGTAAAAGTAGGCCAAAACATTGAACGTATTCCTTCCTTTTTGTTCAGTATTAGCTATGATCTATATTATGAAACCTAACTGACATGGAATTGAAAGAATATTCTGGAAATATAAAACTAAACACGTAACACATATTAGAGTATTCCATGTTCGAGTCGTTCGGTATGTCAACGTTGTTGTTGTGAACCCTGAAAATGAACCAACGGCAAATTTGTGTAGGCCTGTATCACGAAGCTTTAGACAGATAAGCGGACTGTCATAGTTCACTGTGCATGATTTTACACACACCATCCAGGACTTAAATAAATATCCCGGACCTATGAAACGAAATAAATTCATGTAGAATTAACGGCGGATTGTACAAGAGAACCGAGTGTCAGTCGGCAATACAGGTTTCGATTTGTTTGTTTTCAAGTATGAGAATATCTATTACGGTACCGGTACTGTAACATTTTACTAAAAGTATGGGGTCGAAGTATGATATCGTTCTGAATATTAATTAGCTACTGGTAAGTTCTCATCTCAGAAACTTTACCTATTGCAGTTTAAATGTTTCTCAAATTTGTTTAGAATTAGAGTAATGGAATGGCGATAGCGATGTTTTGATTCTTAGTGTAAAAATGCGGGGTGTAATTCCAAAGAATTTTTATTGCTGGAATTTCGGTAAGTTCGTGGGTATTCATAAGAAGTATTTTCATTAACAATAAAATATTTAACTAAACGGGAAAGAGGTAAGTCTTTATGATAACTATATTTGAACAAAACAGAGCACATGCAGAGATGATTGTTGTCAGCGCTTCACATCGCAAAATTTGTTTTTGTCCCCTGGTGGGGAAAACTGTCAACTGTGTGATTTCCCGTCTATGTTGCGCTAAACGATAGGTGTATTTTGTTAAAACTTTTTCATTTTAAGTTTATCTAATTATCTAAATAAGCAGGAGTGTTTTGCCTTATGGCCAGTCCCTGAGTTTCAGTTGGTCGACTGACGATCAAGACTTCCTTGGATTTTCTGCGGAAGATATTCCCCCCGGAAATGAAGATCGACTGAGACCAGTTTGTCCGCATCTGAATGTGCCGATTTGAAAACTTGTAGATTTAATCTCTGATAAATTAAATCCAGTACACAGTGCCTCAGTAAATTACATGTATGATGCTTTTATTTTATGCCGTTTTATGTTATATATTGTTATCGTAGTGCTCCTGTAATAAAATAAAGTGCTGTATTCTCATATATATGCATCCGTTTTACACTTTTGTATCAAATCGTCACCATTCACTTGAGCCTGTTGCCTGCCGTTCAGTTGTTCATATTCCACATAAACTGCATGGTAATTTCAATAATATCACACGATTGAAAGTTCCTGCTTCACAATATATAATGACTGCCGACTCAAAATCAAGTCATTCAACAATGTTTAATTCTTGAAAAGAAAAACTTTTACCTGCATCCGATCGTCTTTCTGGTTTGAGATTTGGCCCGACTGTAGCTTTTCCATAATTGATAAATATACACTCAGTAAATATAACCTGATCCACTTCAGGAAATATACAGAAATCGACATTTCAATTAACCGGTAAATTAGATCATCTATACTAGTATGTAAGTTGTCATTGTATTCTGATCGGAGAATCATGACGAAAAGCTCAGCAAATGTACAATCCCGTTTCTCAACGGTTTAGTGAAATTAATTCAGTCTTTCAGAGAATCTAGTTGAGGAAAGTTATAAAATATATTCGTATGTTCAATATCATGATGATTTTGTCAGTGCAGTACTGAGAACCATATCGTGGATGGATTTATTCCATTTTTCTAGAAAAAAAAATCTAAACAACACTAATATCCAAATTATAACCGCGGCATGCGATTGTTGACTCCAGGTCATATCGATAGCCGGCTTCATCTGAAAATATATTAGCATAAAATGTATTCTATTTAATCACCAACGTATAAAAGTTAAAGGGGCCATGAATTAATGAGGGACGTTGAACCACCGTAAAGACTTGAACAGAAAAGGAGCGCCATGAAAATTTCCTAAGAGCGTGTCGCGTCGACCATCGTTGTCGGTGATTTTTATGTTCCGTTCAAACAGAATTCATTCGCACGCAGTTCTGCTTTCTCGGAAAATATTCACCGTGTTTTTTTCAAATAAAGGAATGCTGGTTGAGAGAAAGATATTTGATATACGAACGCTGGAAACTGAAGAATGATTCAATAGCGGACCGTGTGCAGACACTCGACCACGTGCGGGGGACTACCGTATATATTTTTCCCGACTGCGGCGAAACGCGATCAAGTTAGGATAAAATTACAGGACTGCGGAGTTAATTGAATCAATTTTTTTCCTTATAGACTGTAAGTAATAGTAATTCAGTCTGATTATATTGTACCATTCCCTGTTGTTTCTCTGCGTTTACAAATAATAGCATACGCCGATATACTATACGAGATTCTAGTAACATATTCACTTTACTTTCATCGGCACGAACTCCGTGGCAAAAACGGGAGTGTTCGAATTTATTGTTTCACGGGTATATTGAAAATGCTCCCATTTTCGTTTTATTAGGATGGACAAAATCACGACAGGGGAAAAATCGGCCGTTTTCGAATTAAATTTGGAAGGTGAATTAATAGGGAAATTACCGTAGTATCACATATAAGAGATATAAAATTAAAAATTGAAATGTGAGGGTATGGAGTCGGGCAAAGGTTAGTTCAGGAGATAGAGGGTGGGGTTCGGTGCCCCAGGGGTGGGGACATGCTTCCCGAGGATAGTGGATGGGTTGAATAAGTGTAGCATGATCTAAGCTCCAGGACTATATGAGGGTTTGGGATCGGGCGAAGTTTAGTTTAAACTTTAGGAGATAGAGAGTGGGGCTCGGTTCCCCAGGGGTGGGGACATGCTTCCCAAGGGTAGTGGATGGGTTGAAGAAGTGTAGCCTGATGCAAGCATCTGAAATATATGAGGGTTCATGGTGACAGAGACATAGGCTGAGGCCAATTCCAAAACTTTAACATTTACTTGGTCCTGAGGAAATTTTTTCTATAGTCTGTCCATTTTAATTCGTCGGCTACTTCAGAGCTTGTCAGAAATCAGTAGTTAACTCTACATGAATTTTCTATTCTGCATCGTGTAGAACAAACTGAACTCTACAAAATGACCACCTACTCCTTGATATCGATAATATATGACGCTTGCAATAACATTGTAATTCTCTCCATATAAAAATTCAGTATGGTTGTTTCATGTATCGGACCTCAATTACAATAGGAGACGTCATAATATATTCGTGTTTACTGGCACAAAGGTCAACAATACAGCATCAGTGAGCTTTGTGCCAGTGATCATGAATGCATTATGAAGTCTCCCTATGTACAGTGTAATTGAGACCGGGTACATGAAACAACTGTACTGGAGTTTTATGTCGAGCTTTCTGCACGTTAAAGCTATGGGCTCGATAAAAATGACCCCAATATGATAAACTACAATGTCACAGCCTCATCTCTCAAAGTTTTATCGTTTCGGGGATAAGGAAGAAATTTTGGTTGGGAAGGGGGCATAATGCCCAGGCCTGGTAGGGTTCAGGCAAACTCGATAACAAGGAATGTTGAATTGCCATTTATGGGAGAAATGGTATCATTTATAGATATCACATTAGGATAATAGTAAGCTTATAGTATACTGCTACATGTACTTACCCATCATATCTATTATAATGGAGTTGCCTAGCAACAAGGAAAATCCCAGTAAGACCCATGGAAGATAGGGAGCTTGAAAATTCATCAGACCAAAAAAGTTCATCCTGACGTAAGGGTTACGTCTGCTCCAAACATACACCAACATAATCGTGAAAGCACTTCCCAGAAACACTAGATTTACAAACAACGCCAGCAGCTGAGCACAAGTTAAGGAATTCATTATTCAACAAGAGCCAAAACTGGCTTCAATATATGCCCACACAACAATTTGATCTCAATTTTGGCAGGTGTCTCCCTCTAATGTATCTAAGGACACAAGTATTAATGATTCTCTGATTTTGGGGTTAATGTGACTTTGGCCATTGACATCAATTTTGGTATGTGACACATCTCTCATTTTGGGGAATCTGATTCCTGATTTTGGGTAATTTCAGTATGTGAGACCCCCATGATCCCCCGTATCTATGGACACAAACATTTTGATTTTTAATGGTTTTCAGATCTTGGGGTCACAGTGACCTTGACCTCAGTTTTGGTAGGTATCACAACTCCCCTTATCTATCAATGATTATCTGAGTTTTATACCAAAGTGAGTGTTGACCTCGACCATATTTGTGGTAAGCGACATGTCACCTCAACTTAAGCATATCCACTCACAAAAAAACTTGTGACTGTAGATAGAAAGCTGCCAGATATAGACCGGACAGAAATTGCCATAACATAATAAGTGCGCCTTTTGGGCATTGAACAATGACATTTGATAACCATGATAAATCGGTTATTATTGAGAATATCCACTTCCTTATTGGAGTATTATTGTCAGGCTTATGTGATCACGTTTAGTGTTTTTTGGCAACTTATTATTCATTCTGCAGAATTTTCATCCATATAAGCAACACTTAAGCGACATTTCGGTTATATGAAAGTTTGCGGTCGGACTATTTGTAATGGAAACAATTACCCATGGGCTTATACTGGTGGATCAAGCTTTTATGGTCTAAGGAGGACAACTCTTCAGGGATTTCATTAGAAGGTATCCCTTTTTTGGCCCCAAACTATGACCATGAGGACCAAAATGACTCAAAACAGCTGCCTACTTTCCAAGTAATCTCTATATTTGAAATACCAAAACTCACTCTGTGTGGCCAGTTCCATGCCTCACACCTGCTACTTCAAATCTTGGGGACATCCCTGCTCTTATATCAAAAATAGAACCTAGAATAGCATATATGTTTAGCAATTATTCAGCTGTTCTAGTATTATGAATGATTGACCCTGTATATATAATAGCCTACTATGAACATTAAATGTACATAACAGGTGAGGCTTTTCATATTTCAATAATATACCTCGGATATAGAGTTAACATGTCAGGAGCTCACTATTCTCTTGGGTGTAAATGTTGACCATAGGTGCTTGTTTAAAAGGTTCAAATATCAGAAATACATGCAGCTCTATCATTGTGCATTAAAACAAAAACTGTGGCGAATCATGATTATGCAGAAAGGATACAGTCATTAGGAGTCCTCCAAATAGGAACATGAAGACAAAATCTGATGTTCGCCCCCTGAATGAACCCTCCTCCAACATACGGCAATATCGGTATGTGAAGATTACATTGAAGAGAAAATTGAAGCCTATCGGACCGAAGTACATGAATGTGGTTATAAGTCGCCATATCTGGAAGAAAATAAACAAACTAATTAGATTTAATAAATTGATCATTGACGTATGGAACATTTGGAATATCAGTCAAATACAAGAACATCATGAACAAGTTTGTCATCACTATGAAAGTATTGATCATCAATCTGATGGCTTCATATTGCCCTCAAAATTCTACTGTGTTACATACCCCCTCCAATCCCATAATAAAAGCAGATAATTTCTACAAACTTCACACAACAGATTCAGTTCTGCAGTCAGCATAGTTTGATGGACATTCTCTAATTAAGTAGGCACTATCATTATCATAAATATTCATATATCTTTTGAAAATATGAACATTTGAAAAGAACATGTGATCTCTACTTTGTAAATCACTGTGAAGACGATTACATTACACACAAACTGTCAAACACACAACATGACCTTTGATAGTCTCACCTGGTACTGTCTGAATATCAAGTCTGGGTTAAAGTACAGCTGGAATGGAGTAATCAACTCTAGTTGCTGTCAAAATAAAAAGTGAAATAGTGAACATTCTACTGATGGTGCAAAAATTCAAATGCTGGACTGTCATAGTAGTTTCTTAGCTCATTTCTCTATGATTTCATACATGTACCTGCTAGTTAACACAGCTGCCCAATATATTCCTACGAAGTCGGCTACCATCTGCAAATTGTCCGGTAGTCAGTGAGTTCATCCGAATCCTTTCGTCGGCAAAATAAGGAGAACCGTTGAAATCAGAACCTTGATTTTTTGCATGAAGGTGCATTAGGGGACTGTCACCAGCAAGTTCTGAGCTGACCTAATTTTGATGAAAATTTCTGGTGATTTTTGTTAAAAATCACTGGTGATTCTGACTTGGGCTTGGGCCATCTTAATATAGGCAGGATTTCAACTTGGGGCAGGGGGATTTCCAAGAGTTCAGTGCCTGTCGGAGTCCTAATGCCTACCCTACTTCGTAGGTCCTGTGACGTTGGTCACACTGCCATGTTTTTACACAAAATTTTACCAGTCTATATTGAAATAATGTCTTGAATTTCCTCGGGATCCCATATTTCCCAACATGGGACATTTCCCCACCACTATATAATTTAATGCAGGGGTTTTTTTTTACTAATATGGAAATTGTTCTCGCAAACAACAATAGAGGGAACATTGGCACCAGAGGTTTACTTGAACAATGACTATTGAACGAAAGCAGTGAAAGCCCGTAAGGGATGATTGAAAGTTCAATCAAGCTTGGACAAATTTGAGTTTGTGTAACCTTTTTTAGAGATTCATCCTGGGATGATAAATAGTAGTCCGCTGGTGGTTTTGGGCTTTGGCGGTCATTTTCCATGTTTTCTCATAAGGTTATCTCCTTTTCCCAGGTTAAGAGATAGGGATTTCCTTTAAAAGTCTTCTAGCTGAGAATTGTGCGCAGCAACATTCATCCAAATTGACAAATTTTGATAGACATTGTGATTCTCTTCAACAGTTGGAATATAAGACCCCTCAGCTCTGTAATATTCTAGAAAAAATTATCCGTTATATCACGAGTGTGTGTACATGTGGCAGAGCAGTGTGATCAACAGTTTATTGAGCTGCCTCACTAAATGCCATATTGTACATGTAAGCAGCGTTTGTTTTTTTTTTACATTTTTGCTTCTAAGCGCCCAGAACTATATTTTATAGTAGACGACTGGTTTGTTTAACACTTGACAATTCAGCTTTCCATTAAAGTCTATTATCGTAATTGTCGCCAACCAACGTTTTGAATCTCCAATTATAAAGGCAAGCAACAGAGCAGAAGGACGATGGATGCAAGCTACTTTATTCAGAACAGAAACCCAACTATTAAGACAAGGTTTACTGATAATTTTATCCACACAGGCCACTAAAAATTCTCCCTCCCTACCCAGATTTATTTTAAAAAACGATGCTAAATAGGGAAAAAAATTTAACCAACCAGTCTAAAGCTTTGCTTATAGTTTAGAAAAAAATTACGGGTTGGCCATCCATGGGTTACAGGCCTGGAAATAATTTTTTCATACCTGCCTGACAAAATGACAGGCACCAGCCATTTGGTACCGGTCCTTTTAAATGGTGTACCTGTCATATATGTTAATAAGTAAAACTGAACTACAAAATGTAACAACAATAGTAATAAAGTGTCAACTTGTTTTAAAAGTTAAAAACCAGCTTTAAATGATATCAATTCATCTTCACACCCTGCATACCAAACGGCTGCTCCAACTTCCGCCGGAGGGTGAACTTCCGCCGGAGGGAAGGGCGTGAAAAATGGTAGGACAACTTGTTGATTTTTACGTTGATATGTCAGAACCATACCCTATCAACAATATCACATTGTCTCAGTCGTTAGATGGTACGTTTATTTAACTAGCTGATGTGTTTTTGAGAACGGGATAATTCTAAATAGACAATTACATCCATTAGAAGCCGAATCTAGAAACCTTTCTTAGAAAAACTACATCAAATATGCATTTTATCTAATTATTCAAGAATATACCTACGATCGTTATGTAAAACGAGGTTGCCTTTTAATGGCAAGATGATATTTATATGTGAAAAAGAAGAATTTCGATGATTTTAAGACGCATGAATGTGACCTGTGAGGAAGTGGTGATACAACATACGGCGGAGTGAGATCCGACTACCACCGGAGTCCATAGTAATATGATACAATTACCGCCGGAGTATCTAACCGGAGCGGGGGAGGGGCTACGGGGGCTGAAGCCCCCAATAATTTGAGCAGAAAAAAATAAATAAACACTACACTAAAGTTTTGATAGTTTTCCAGAGAGAATTACAAATGTGATGCGGTAAAAGGCCTACTATTATCAGAATGCAGCAGAACGCAGCTTTTTGCATTTGTAAATTCGACAATTTTCTAGGTTGTCCGTCTGTATAAGTCTTATGAAGTTCTCAAAAATAAAACATGAAGGCTGAACCGAAAGTGTTGGATATCTTAAAGTTTTAAGAAATGGACAGGCCATGCAATCAAAAACATAACAGTCGGGACTTACATGTAGTTCCGGATTGAACAATCTTTAACCTCAAGGGCGTCGGAAGCCATGGCCGTACCACTTTTGCGCAATAAACAAAAATATGAAAGAAAGAAAAAACAAAAACAAAAAACGGAGAAATAAATAAACACAAAATGAAAAGCAAACGAACTAAGCAGTTTTGATAGCTTCCAAGTTGAAGAAGACTTTGATCGGTCCAAAGCGCCAGTGAATTTGTTAGCGGCTCTGAGCACCGATCGTGGACGAAACAAAAAATTAGTTTTCTTCATACGAATTCCTTGTTCGTTTGTCCAATTTGTCATACACGCTAGGTTGTTTCTGGGTGCATTCTACCTTTTCCGGTCCGTACCCGACCTTGTGATTAAGCTTCCGGCGGCCCCTGGACCCTCGCCTAAAGTGACTATTCAGAATACTATTCTGTGAAGTCATGTGACGCAGTCAGTATGTCGGCACCTCTTCTCACTTCCCTTATATGTGTTGTAATGATAGTGGCCGTACCACTTTGAATTTGCTTCCGACGCCCCTGTACCTTTATCCAAAACAAGTCGAAAATAGGCTGTATTGTCTATAAAGCACAATTTTAAATCTAGATTTGCGAATATCCTCGACCTATTAGAGAGAAGAAAGTTAGTTCTACAAAAGTTCTTCTAAGTCCAAATATTCCGTCAAAATGCAACAGGACACTATTTATTAAATAGAAGTATAAAAATCTCAGAAGGGACCATAAAAAGTGATTAATTCCATTTCAAAAATCATTCTACTTTTTGTTGTACATCAGTCTAAAAAATACAGTTCTCGAAAATGGGAAATAGTTGTCAAAATGCCAGAACGCGCCATTTCACGTTTAGATTTTCAAAAACAATTTCATGAACCCGCACAGAAAAGTACAAAAACTAACAAAATACGAGCGATAACTGAGAGATGATTTGCGATTTTATCCATCGGAAATTGGCCAGAATGCATCTCCGGCCGTCTAGAACCCCAGAGCTTCCGGGACCTAGCCGGCCCCCAGTCTAAGATCAGACCCAATCTAATCACAGTCTTTGGAAGGGTCTAACCAAATCCTATCTTTATTACCTAATTTTTCCATCAATCGTGTATTTTAAACAACTCAATAAACTCAGAAATGGTTATCTGTTACGGTACTTCTTGTTCAGAAACGCTTAATGGTGCTCTAAATAAATGCTCTCAAAAGTGTTTGAGGGTTATCCGATAACTAGACTGCATCTGACGGATACACATTCGCAACATTCTCACGGCGTCAGATTGTATACCTCATACTGTCAGATATTTCGTTGTTTCACCGACAGTTTCTGGTTACAAACTCTGACACAATGATTCGCCGGAGACCGGAAAATTAAAATGCTGACGAGAACATCTAGACCAATACACGAGTTGGCACGATGGCGTGTAAATGTCGAGGATAAAATTAGTGATGATCATGGCTATGTCTGCATGGTTGACATATAGTAAAGTGGCCTGATCGTGTACATAGACAAATGCAATTAGAGATTAGATCCTCCGGCGGTAATCATATCTTCGAGACATGCTCCTCCGGCGGTATTTGTACCATATACGAACATGCATGAGCTACAAAAACTAACATTGGCAGAAGTAGACTGAACTATTTGAAACTACAAGCTATCAGCCTGCTGTTAAGGAACTATTCTTCATATATCTATAACTTATTTGGCGGAGGATACAAAGATAGATGATTTTTTAAGCATCTAATCACTGTTATGTTGCAATATAGCTCTTAACTCTTTCCCTCTTAGGCTTGTGGGGAATTTTCTCTATCTGACCCATAATAGATTTGTAATGGCGTAGGTCTTCAACTCATGGACACATTTCAATTTTCATACTTCTCCAGCGATGTAAAATATCCCGTTTTGTGTCCCATGTCATGTGGAGAAATATTTACCAATGGTCTAGCACAGACCCATTCTACGTAATTTGTTCATGTTTTATACCAATATCAGCAACATTTATTCTAAAAATAAGTAATCTTGCGAGAAAATGTGTTGTATTTGTTTCCCGTCTGTTGAAAATCACTAAAAAAAACGAAGAAATTGTCGCATTTTTGCTGCGTTTTGCAGCGTTCTGTTGTTGTTGTTCCGCTGCCATTCCTAGGTTGTCGTATACCATTCTAAAGCTAATTCTTCGTACATTCGGGATTTGACAGACACATAACGAGATGGCAGGTTTTGAACGAGCTAAAACTGGAAAATCCCATATACTTCCTTTAAGGAGAATGAAGACGGTAACCTATATTTAGAAGGTGAAAATAAAACAGCATCACTGATTGGCCAAGGCTGACAAACTTTTTCATCACGCCCGGCGTGATTGGAACACTGTTTGTTTGCGCGTGGTCGCCATGGCCACTGCAGCGTCAGCAAAAGCCAAAAAAGAATGGCGCATCAACATTTTATGACGGAGATGAACAGGTCCCGGGAAATTATGTAAAATAAACTCAGATGGGCAGATTTGACGAGTTGGTCATCAAGGTTAGATACTTCGGCAGTTTGTGCCCGCGTTACGTAAAATATTCAGGAATTTGGAAGTAGATTTTACTATTTTTCGCACGTTTGTCTTGGAGCACACGAAATAAATTTGTTGTCAAAACGCGCATTTTCCATCGATTATTTCTGTTTCTCTCCCGATTTCATTTTACCCTTACCATAAAACATACCAACAGTCCATATAGTCAGATTCATTGAAATTTTGGCTTTCTGAAAACGTACAGTTTTAATAGGTTTTACTCAAAGTAAACGTCAAAAATTGCAAGAATAATCGACCACATGGGAACTCAAGTGACTCGTCAAAATCCGTCTTCATGAGTTAGGCGAACACTCGTCAAAACACGCTACATGAGGATCTACACAAGTCGTCAAAACCCGCTTATATGAGGGAAAGAGTTAATGTCAGATAAAATGAATTGTAATTAAAAAATAATACAAGGACGAGTTGAAATTTTCACACGAATTGCTAACACGTCCCCTTGAGAACATTTTCTCATTAAATTGTCGAGTAGTAAATACGTGAAAACTACCAAAAAAATGAAAAATCTGAATTACTTAGCTTCTCAAATTTGTAATTTCCCTCCGGCGGAAGTTGGAGCAGCCGTTTGGTATGCAGGGTGTGATCTTGAGAAATATTATACACTCTCCTTGTTGAATGTTCAAATGGTTACTCAGGATTCCCAAGAAGGCATATGGTGTTAAACAAAATCATTGGTAAAGAAAAAGAAAAAAAAAATGTTATAGTTGGCATACAAGATCAGACCACTTCCGAATTATTTGCAAATCCGCAATTTTGATTGTTCACACTATTAACCTGTTGTTGTTGTTGTTGTTAGTCAACGATGTTTTAGTGCAGCAAACTGTGCTCTCTTAGAGTTTCCAAAACATTCTGCCTAGTTGTCCAAGTGTTGAAATCAATTGATATGAGTTAATTTTGAGCTGCAACAACTTTTTTAGATTGAGAATCGTATTTTTCACAAATTGTGCATCAAAATGTATGACGTCATGAAGACTTGTGCTCAAGAAAATGTCCAAGAAAACGCGGCCACATGCTCGTCTGTCAACATGTTCAACAAAATAAAATCATGTTAGTATTATTTTCTAAATTCAGCCGAGAGGTTTCTTCACAAGGATCTTAATTAGTGATAAAAATGAATTTCAGAGAAACTGGTGTCGGACAAAATGACCGACTCAGAAACAGTTGTGCCTGTCAACACACTATTTTGTGTCGGACAATGTCCGTGACCGGCCCCTTATTTCCAGGCTTGGGTTATATCCCCTGGTGTTTCGTGG
Organism: Hanleya hanleyi; assembly: GCA_036873755.1. Classification (NCBI taxonomy): domain Eukaryota; kingdom Metazoa; phylum Mollusca; class Polyplacophora; order Lepidopleurida; family Hanleyidae; genus Hanleya; species Hanleya hanleyi. Next base: position 17,584 of record JAVTVY010019581.1, on the reverse strand, counting down.
AGAGCATTGATCATTCAGAAAAAAAAAGGAAGGATAATTTGGTATTCAGGGACAAAGCGGGCAATATGCCATTGATATTTTGAAAGCAGAATGGAGAGAAAAGACTGATGAAAAGGGAAACATATGAAACGGGCTGTAGAACTACCTTCAATTATTCTTGAAGCAGTTTTCATTTGGGTTGTATCGGGTACCTTATTCAGCAAAGACCATTCCATTACCCGAGGGTTCCTGATTGTCAGTAGAATTTGACCAAAGCATAATTCATAATAAAACTTGTTATTTTAAAAAAAAATTATAAAATGATTCCACTATATCAATAACCCAAAAGATACAAAAGGCACACCTACAAAATACATTCTGTACTGGATAGAAGTTTTGAGCACCTGCCTTCAATAGTTTTCAAGATATGGAATGTTAACGAAAATGGTACGGACGGACAGACGGAAGGACGGACCCATAACAATACCCCTATGCCCATTCGGGCTGAGGGGTAAAAAAGTTAAATGCTACCTTTATGAATTTTTTTTCAATATGCTCCAAAACCAGGGCTATTCCCCATGTTTTCTCGGTTATCAAACGGAGCCTGGGTCAGTCCATTTAACAGTGTCCCAGCTAAATAATGCACACGAACATTATATTTTTTCCTTTGTTTTTCCTCATATTACACAATTATTAATGCAACAACACACATTATGCAAAAAGTTTATTGCTTTGATTTACCACCAGCAGACATTCTTAAAGCATATATGCAAAAAGGATTACACAAAATCAGTTTGCATAACTGGAGTTATAATTTTGCATAACCATTCTGATGGCATCAGATTTTAAGCTTATACCAAACTACTGTCAGATATAACATCCAATTGCACTGGGGTTGAAATCACGCCATGCAGCTTTCACGCACATGGATCTCAGCTAATCAGCATCTTCCTCTTGTAAACTGAGCGGAGTGGGCTCAACATGTCACAGCCAAAAAAGTGTGTGTCAAGGTGTAATAATTTAGGATGGAAATTCTTTTATAAGATGTAAGCTTACTGGATGCCCACCTCTCTCATACATGTACATGTATATGTGGTTCCTGTGTGGATCATCGATGAAGACTGATTGCACATAGACACCCCAATTATCAGTCCAATGCAGTCAGAGGGTGTAACACCGACAGTTTAGGAGGTTACAAACCCTGACAATGGGAGAATGTGCACAACCTGAACTAAAGCTTACGCAAATTGTCCAGGCCCGTCAATGATTAATCCTCTCTGAATGCTACTGAATGGAAATGAGCTGGAAGAATCCAGGAGTGATCAATGAATGCCATATCATGATAATACTTGTCAGTATTGAATATTGCACCTTGTTAATTATTCTAATACATGTACTGATAATATATTTTTAATAATATCAAACACTGATCTAGATATACAGGTGGCGGCCTTGCTTTTCAATGGGTATCCGGCTATCCGATACTAGAAAATACACCTGTAAATCTGCAAATCAGCTTCTTATGTCGATCAAACTGTGTGATGAACTCGAACAAAACTAGTGAACAGAAAGTGGAAAGGGGTTGTTTTGTTGCTAGATACAGCTGTATTAAAGGCCCATCCCAGACTGTACATTTAAACATGTAATCAGCCTTAAATCTAGGGTGAAATCGATGCCTCTCAAACTCTGCAAAAGTGACATGTTATGACAGGTACAAAATGAAACACATTTGACCACAACAAACTAAACTTGTTTCTACCATTCACGAGAAAATAGAAGGAATTGGTCCTCGAAAATAAACGGCATGGCATGTCGTTTATTTTTTCACAGCCATGTCAAGAAGCGTATACACATGTGGTGCATTCTTCCAATGTATGCCATGCGACATTACCGAATCACAAGCACGTTCAGCATTCAGATTCGTGAGCATCGCTACATCACTCAAACTTCACGCAGTGACGTCATTTTCCACTTCGCATACAACACACACTCAATGGCGAAACTGACAACCCATCGAAGCAGGCAGAGTTTCAAATTTCTCTGACAAGATATTCTTGCATTCGTTGTTTATGGCGATCCCATTATCATCAAATTTAATACATATGATGCTTTAGCAAACTTCATTGCTAAATAATGCACAGGTGAGAATTTACAAAATCCATCGATTTTGAGGCTGATTACATCTTTAATTGAATAGAGGCAGTCTAGCGTAGTGACAGAATGAAGGAAGACATTGAAAAGTTGGCTAAGTTAAGCAGAACGTAGCCGCACTCGGGCGCTGGTTGGTGAAACTCAGCTATGCATATCACTTCATGAAATTGCGGAATTTGGAAACGTTAAATTTGGGAAAATTCGGGAAAACTATATAAGAATTTGGCAACTTTGCGTAAAATGTGACCAGGCATTCCGCTTAGTGATCGGGAAAAAATATCTATATTTTTTTCCTACCCACAAGCGGCAGCACTTTTTCTCTGGAATTTCATTGCGGCATTTGGAATACGTAGCGTTTTTTCCAAGGGCGGATCCAGCCAAAATTGATAGGGGGGGGGTCGACTATCACAGCCCAACAGGCGAGGGTCCAGGGGCCGCCTAGGCCCCGGAAGCTCCGGGGTCCTAGATCGCCGGAGATGCATTCTGAGCGTTTTCCCGGAAATAAAACTGATCATAATGTATGCAGATTTATGGTTCTATTTTCCCAATTTTCCCGCAATTATAAGCACACATCGATATTGGAAAAAATCGCACCTCATGCCTACATCCACTTGACTTTCTAGTTATATTTAAAACATACAAAACGATGGCATTTAGTTCATGGGAGGGAAACCAAGATGCCTACCGATACGCTTCATTCACAAAAAGATAAAACAAGGAAATCCTCATAGCCCAACAGGCGAGGGTCCAGGGGCCGCCTAGGCCCCGGACGCTCCGAATTCATAGATCTCCGGAGATGTGTTCTGAGCGTTTTTCCCGGAAATATAACTGATCATAATGTATGCAGATTTATGGTTCTATTTTCCCGATTTTCCCGCAATTATAAGCACGCATCGATATTGAAAAAAATCGCACCTCATGCCTGCATCCATTTGACTTTCTAGTTATATTTAAAACATACAAAACGATGGCATTTAGTTCATGGAAGGGAAACCAAGATGCCTACCGATACGCTTCATTCACAAAAAGATAAAACAAGGAAATCTTCATAGCCCAACAGGCGAGGGTCCAGGGGCCGCCTAGGCCCCGGAAGCTCCGAATTCCTAGATCTCCAGAGATGCGTTCTAAGCATTTTCCAGGAAATATATTCGAACATAATGTATGCAGATTTATGGTTCTATTTTCACGTTTGTTTCTCATTTATAAGCACGCACCGATATTGAAAAAATCATATTCGTGCCTGAATTCATTTGACTTCCTAGTTATATTTAACAGATAAAAAACGATGACTTTTACATCATGGAACATTAGAAACAATATGATACCGATTCATTTACACAAAGCTAAAATAAGCGATCCTCACAGACTGCAAGCGAGGGTCCAGGGGCCGCCTAGGCCCCGGAAGCTCCGGGGTTCCAGGTTGCGGGAGATGCGTTTTCCCGGAAATAAATCTGAACACAATGTAGGTATATTGTTCTATTTTCACATTTGTTTCGCATAAACACTCATCGATATTGAAAAATATGCCTGACACTATTTGACTTCCTGGTTTAACACAAACAAAACAGGCCTATAACACACCACTACACGTGGAGCGCTCGCGGCGATAATATCTGATTTTAGATACATATTGAAACTCCAACTTAAATAGTACACTCACAAACTACATGAATAGATGATGGTCTGTTTAATTAAGAAATAAATGTTAGTTTTCCGTCCTCTAACTGCCCAGATAATGGATGGTAAAACGGAATTGCCTATTGTTTTGGGACGAAGCCGCAGGCTGAGTCCTAAAACATAAAGGCAATTCCGTTTTACCATCCATTATCTTGGCAGTTAGAGGACGGAAAACTAACATTTATTTCTATTCTAAAGCATCATTTATAAATGTTACCAATGCTAAATAAAAGAATAAATGTGGTCCTCGTACTCATTTGAAATTCAATTCCCCCTGACAACAAACTCGGATAGACCCGTCCAGATCATCTTTTCTGATGTTCCACTGGGGCCGGTCTATTCTCTCGGGCGAGGGATGTGGAGGGGGGTGGGGAGGAGGTTGATGAAGCTCAGGGAACGATATTCCTGTATTTCAGTGCATAGACAATGTTTACTCTCGTTTTAAAAATTCATTTAGGCGCGATCTTATGTGCGATGAAGAATCATTTATAACAGATTCCAATAATTATCTCACACCTATTATGGCGTTGAACTGTACGACCTCGAGACAGTTGCCATCACAGTTTTGCTGATTCCGCCCTCGAGCAGCGCGTGAGTTTACAGCCGACACAAGAGCACTACCGAATGATTGTGACGGATTCTGAAAATTCTGGAGGATTTTTTTATTACACGAGATAAGATATACACTCACTGAAATTTTCTTTCGGCGTGCCAAGCAATTTACAGCCCCATATATCAACATAATTTAGCTAAAACAGGTACACCGCCTTCTGTGAACAGCGGCCCGACTGAAATCTGTCTTGAGTGACAGCTGTCGTCATTGCAATGTTACGATTTCTGCACATGTGTCATTCATAAATTTACTACGATTGCCACGCCCTCCGATACACCGACTCTGCGAGACGACAAGAATCATGCGAAATAATTCGCATTTGTTAGCCTTTCGAGTCGCAAAACTAAGTGAAAACAGATAATGTAGTCAATAATCTATTGAAAGTCGAAAATCGCGAGTAATTCCCACTTATAGCCATTTACTATTGAGCAGACGGTGCGATAACCTATCCACCCCGGTCAAATCGTATTTGGAATAGGTCCATTTTGGAATAGAGTCACGTGAGAAAGGGTACTATATCGTCCAATATAGGACAGCAATCTCCCTATGCTTTCAATGCTAAAGATGAGGCAGATGCTTTAGAATACACAAATAGATACTCTTAATTACATAATCCACGTTCATTTAATTTACATATCATTTCAAGACATTATTTCTACATGGAATCCCACGGTTCGCTGATCCCTCCAATTTTTTTTAATTTTTTTTAGGTTTCAAGGGGGGGTCCGGACCCCCCTGACCCCAGATCCGCCCTTGTTTTCTAAAGGTGAGAAAATGTGTGTATGGTCCTGTGTTACCCACGCTTCCCGAATTCTGGAACGTTGACGAATTCAACAATCTTTGCGTTTCCGACAACATTTCCGAATTCTGCAATTTCCTGAACTGCTATGATATGATATGATATTTCCTGATATGCTGCAATGATGATTGAATATTACATTGATGCCTCATTCAATTGCTGAAAATGAAATGGCTGTATATTCAGTTCGACTGTGGAGACTCGTCCATATCTCAACATCAACGAATCAGTGCGACTGACACTAGCAAAAAAAAAACAAAAAACAAAAAACACGTCATCACTAACTAGACTAGACTGCAGCTGTTGTTGTTGTTGCTGTTACCATTTGTCAAATCAATGACACTGACAGCTCAAGTTCGCATAATTATTCAACTGAGAATCAAGTACAACAATGCTAAGCTAATGATTAATTGTGTTACATATTCATAGACTTACAACTGCAAACGTTGTCAAAACACAAGCTGTGGTGTATGCCCGTGTAACTGGGGGCATTTGCATGTATTCTTGCTGAAACGTCTGAGCAGCCATGTTTTCATCTTGTTTTACTTTTCGCCACGTGTAGTACGCATGTACATTTCCAGCACAGGCAAGTATAATCGATAAATAGCAATCGAGCCAATCTCCACGGCCTACGGCCAACCTGTAACCATTTCGGTCATCTATACGCGGTAAGACTGACCCTGGGATCATGCATACTGAATAACAGACTCATTAAACACTCATCTACACAAAATGTATTATCGAAATGTCAAATAGGCTTTCAGAAGAATCACAGAACCATGGATCACATTTTTGCTTTAAAAACATTAGTTGATAAATATAGTCATAAAAGGAACAAGTTGTATGCAGCTTTTATTGATTTAAGCAAAGCTTTTGACTCAGTAGCTCATGGTCCCATGTTTTATAAGCTTCAGAGGGCAGGAATAGATGGTAACTTCCTCAATGTGCTGAAAAGCATGTACCACCAAAGTAAATCTTGTGTCAAGTCTAATGTAGGTCTCAGTCCTTCCTTCACTGTTTCGAGAGGGGTGCATCAAGGCAATGTATTGAGCCCCCTTTTATTTAATATATACATAAATGATATTTTTCCAGAGATCCAGACAAGTAAATCTCCCTTACTGTGGGATGAATTTGTATCTTGTTTAGCATATGCAGATGATTTAGTACTCCTTTCAACTACTGAAGAAGACCTGCAACTCAAACTGGACAGGCTTCAAGCATATTGTCAAAAATGGGGTCTATCAATAAACATGAAGAAATCCCAAGTGGTTATCTTTGGACAAAATCAATGTATCAAACGTTTTTTCCATATTAATGGACTTGCTCTTTCATGTGTTAATAATTATAAATACTTGGGTCTACATTTACACAGTAATGGTAAATTCAATAAGGCAGTTGACAACCTCGCCAATAAGGCCAATAAGGCTATGTTTTCCATTAGGAATAGTTTAAACTTATACGATATTAACATTAATACCAGCTGTAAACTGTTTGACAGTTTAGTTAAGCCCATCTTGCTGTATGGCTCGGAAGTCATGGTCGGATATAGTTTAGGTCAACAGTCTTTAGAGGATGCCATGTTCAATCATAATATCCTGGAGTCTACCCATATCAAATTTTGCAAGCACCGTCTTGGTGTTCACTCAAGATCTGTGAACTTAGCAGTGCTGGGAGAACTAAGTAGAACCCCACTAATACTGTCATCAATTATGAACAGTTTAAATTTTTTCTTTCATATTTTAAGTGCAGACCACTCATCATTACTGTATAAGGCATACCTTGAACAAATTGAAGAATGCAGACTGCATAACAGTCATAATTGGGTAAACTACATTAAACTTCTGTTGGAGAATGTCCTTTGTTCACATATATGGGAAAATCAGAGTTGTAGATTTCCTAAAGCCACCAATAAATACATATTTAATTATCTTTTCAAGTTACATTGTAGAAAATGGAAAGAATCTATTGACAAGATGAGTAAATTGGACACCTTTAGGAAAATTAAACCAAATTTGGTAGAAATGTCAGAAGGTGGTAGTATCTTGAATATTCCCAACAAAAATCATCGGTCGGCTTTATTTAAGCTGCGAATCAGTGCCCATCCCCTCCGTATTGAGCGTGGCCGATTTGAAAAGGGCACAACTAGAGACGAACGTCTATGCACCCACTGTGGGGTGATCGAAACCGAATCACATTTCTTATTAGAATGTATATTTCATAGGGATAGACGTGTCAGATTATTTTCGGTGGTAAATTCCAGAGCACCTAGCCTACTAGACGGCGATATCAATTCAGTATTTTTAGATTTAATGTGTAATACTGACCAAGTTATTTTGAATGCAGTTGCAAAATATACCTATGAATCCTTTAGTCATTACACATGAGCAGCAATGTTTCATATTATAGATATACAATAGAACAAGTAATATAGAGGTGCATAAAAGTTTTTATGGACTTCTGGTATTACTATTGGTCAATCAATATCCGGTGGGATGCAGCCTATCACGTTTATATATACATGTAGGTTCTCGCATACTTAAATACTTGTACTTTATTGTCTCTTGTAAATGCTGTGTTCTTTTGCCTTTGGCCTTAACGGCATAGTTGTGCAAATAAACTTTGAACTTGAACTTGAACTTGTGTATCCATTTCAGACTACTTTCGGCAACTGCTAGAGGGAATTTCCAGAAATGAATACCACGTGACTTCGTCGGCCAATCAGCTAAAGTCTACCGACGTAACCCCAACGTAACCCGCCATTTTCGAGTCATGTGACGATCTACTTGTTCAAAATTACAGATCTACCACACCTCTTGGATGATACGAAAGTTATTCATACCTATATATTTTGTAAGCCCAGGCAATATCTGTTTCCGGGGTATGTATGAAAACCTGTAATTTATCGGAGTTTTCGAGTCTGTTCTCCGCCGGATGAAGGCCGAACAGAATCCGGTAAAACACCGGATATCGCTCCGCGATAATGGAGACACACGATTCGCAAGCCATCTTATGGATGGCGAAGTGTACGCAAATGGGCCTACGGCCTATCTCTGAAAAAAAGTTAGATGTGGAAGTTCGAAACTATGCTATTCTGTTCTTTTATTGTACGAATTTTCTGTTGTTGTTGAATTTTATAACTCGAATAAAAGAGAGATTTACCATCCTCCCTACAGCGCATGCTCCATTTCACAGGCTCATTAACATCCCTGCCTTCAAATTCAATAGCGTTACTATGACGTATAGGGGAAAACCCACGGTTCAGTTTGAATCCGGCCAGAACAACTCCTTCAGTTTTGCACATTAGCGAACTACTTTTCATATGCTCTGTCCAGATAAACAGGGAAAATAATCTCCAGATAATTCATTCTAACGCTAGGTCAACAGAGGTATTATGCAGACTTGTTGAAACTCTAGCTTTGATAGCTGAATATAGCGTAAGGGGGCGTGGCTTTCCTATCACAAGTGGTCCGATTCAGCGACAACAACAATAAATAGACTCCTTTATAGCCGATGTTTTCGGGCTAACTTGTTCGGCAAACATCTATTTTACTATATATGATGTCACTTCCGGCGATTTGCGCGGCCAGGAATCCTTTCTAAAAAATTGACTGGTGGCTGGGGTAATATTAGGCCCTCAGCGAGATGGTTGGAGATTAACCAAAGTCCTGTAATATATTTGATCGACTGGTCTTCACTTCCGGAAGTTCTTAAAGCACCTGTCACTTCCGTCAGTCGGCTTCGGGCGCGTGGGTTGTTAGTTTCATTTTTCGTATTTGTGTGTGCCATAATCAAGGTCTTCCTTGTATATTGGATAGAAACGTCGATGAAAGTGTTGTATCATTTGAGCATCGACACGCTGACTTGTTTCAAGGGTGGATTTACAGTTATACAACAAGATTTCATAACTGCACATTTTGATTGAATCGTTGTGGTTTACTGTCCAAGGAAGGGTTCAAGGATAAAATTCTGTGTTTTACTAGGTTCATTAGTAGATTAAGGAACCATGTCGTTGCAAAAGTGGCTTCCTCTTGAGTCCAATCCTGATGTGTTGAACAAGTATGCATATGGAATTGGTATGCCAGACTGCTGGCAATTTACGGATGTGTATGGACTGGATCCAGATTTGCTAGCAATTGTACCACAACCAGTCCTTGCTATTATTCTACTTTTTCCATCAAATGAAAATTCAAAAACAATTCCAATTCCAGGATCTACTGTAGAAACAGAGCCCAATTCCAAGATTTATTTTATCAAACAAACAAAGACAATAGGCAATGCATGTGGAACTATAGCCTTGATACATGCCTTGGCCAATAATTCAGGTGTTGTGGATTGTGACCAGACCAAAACAGTGGGCAAATTTTTCATGGTTACAAAAGGCATGTCCCCATTAGAGAGAGCTGCTTACCTGGAGACTAGTCCAGAAATGGGAGCGGCCCATGAAGAGAGTGCACAAGATGGTCAGACAGATACCCCAGGCCGTGATGACGAAGTAGACTATCATTTCGTTGCACTTATTCACAAAGATGGATCTTTGTATGAGATGGATGGTACCAAGGCAGGACCTGTGTGTCATGGAAGTACCTGTCCTGATAGCTTTTTGATAGATGCTGCAGGTGTGGTGAAACAATTCATGGAAAGAGATCCTGAACAGTTGAACTTCACAGTTATGGCTCTTGTTGATTCAAAGTCAATATTATAGTTTTCAATTGTTGAACTGCTGAACAAGATTCCAAAATGAACGAAATATATACGGTACCGGTACTTTACTTATAATTATAATCCCAACTGCTTGTTTTTATGTTTATATACATGGATGCCTCACAAAAGGATTTCTGAATGATTGTATTGGTATATTGTTTATATGTTATCAGTCAGGGGACCAACTTACAGAAGTTATAAAAATTTATAACCTCGCCAAGTTATGAACTACATATAGCAAACACTCGGAGAAGTTATAAGTTGTGCCTATTTGATCATAGTATGTTTGTGAAAGAAAATATCACGAAAAGTTGACCAGAAAACATGATCTTCTAAGGCGAACATGGCAAGGTTATCCTCAAAATATTGGATTTGGCCATAAATTTTACATCAACATTTCATCAGCAAAGTAATGTCAATTTTCACAGTAAAACAAAAATAATTGAAGCTCTTCAAAAACGAGTGTGGCCTTAAGTAACACCTCCCTGACATCTTAAATGTCTTATAATTGACAAGATTGAGGGAAAAATCTGAGATGTAATAATATATAAATCTGATACATAATACATGTCTAGGTTATTTTCTCATGTTTATTTGAGTTTTATGAATGTACCACATGAAGTTTGCGAAACATAGTAATGGACTATTAAATGAACCAATAGAGGTCATTAGACCCTATGACTTCATATCTGGTCAGAATATCAGTATTTTGTGAACAGTGAAGATTTTATATAATCACTTGTAAAGGTTGTAATTTATATCTTCTGTAAGTTGATCCCCTGTCTGGTTATTTTAGTACTGTATTTCAGGTAATTACTGAATTTGCAAGATACACCTGGAAGTTTTCCAAGTTGTTTTCTCAAAGCGATTGTTCTACTATGCACAATGGTCTGATTGGATGGGAGGTGGTGGAACTTCCTTGTGTATGCTGCTTGTCAGTGAATGGGAATGGATTCTATTACCTTTATGAGCAGACTGTTCAAGAAGCACTGCAGATCTTTAAAATGCTTTAGAATCCTGAGGAAGTTCATAGTAATGTTGAAACAAGTACACAGTATATTGCAGAGTGTAAACAGTGCCCTAGCTTGACTTCATGGCAACAAGAAAAATATTGATTTTGAGGTTGTCTACAGGTCCATCCATTTGTCGGTCTATTAACTTCAATTTTTCATTTGATAGCTTCACTTCTAGGATACCAAACTTTGCGTAAGCTTATAGTTCTGGAAGCCCAGTCTTGGAAGAAATATAACATGTGTTGTTTTTTAAGTCAAATGCCAACTTGCCTGGGTAATCGAAGTCTCAAACAGGAAGTTATCATTATGCACGAGACTTATGCATATACTTGCATGTCGGTAGGTCTACCAAATTTATATGTGATATTGCAAATATTAAATCTGGCCAATGTTCGGGCATATATTGAAGCCCAATGGGTACAGTTCTCACAGGGCATCCATGAAGTACATACGAGGGGGATTTGGGATGTGATGATAAAACAGTTGCCATTCACTACATGAGGGCTAGGATAGAAAGTGTAATCCATCCAAACCAATGCAAAATATAGAATTGTTCATTTTTTGTACAGCTCTTCATTAGAAATATCAAGGGTTGTAGAGTGTGAGGGAATAAAATCTGTTTCAGAGAAAATTTACCAGTGTGTAAAGTCGAGTACCCAATTTTTATTGTATGTATTGTGCAATGCTTCCTGTATTGAATACTCAACTGTTGGTATGTTGAAGTTCGTGTAATTATTCATTACAAAAAAAACTTGTCACAGAGGATCATGTATGCAAAGCATGAGTTTAATATCCTGCACATTTGAGCCATTGTGTAATAATTATCATATAGACTGGGCATCTCAAAATTTGTTTTCATGAACATCCCTTCCAAAACCTCTGGATTGAGAATGTTTGACTAGGACTAACATGGTTAATGCTATTATCTGATGCTCTATAATCATGACAATGAAATGGTGATAGTGAACTAGTGCCAGGAATTGATGTTGATTAAATATTGTGATATGCTGGTAATTGCCATGTACAGATGCTAGGAGTTTCGAAACCCACCAGGTATTCATGAATAATCATGGTAAGAGAAATATTGAGGAAATATGTAATACTGTGTTTTATGAACAAATTTATGCAAAAATATATCCCAATCTACAAGCTCGAAAATACCCATAATGCTGGTCTTCGTGTTTTTTGTTTGTTTTGATTGTTCAAGTACATGCACGAGGGTGGGAATGAACCACCACATAAACCAGTAGACTGAACCAATGTAGGGGCAGGGTGGCAGGGTTTTTGTATACTATGATTGTCTTTTTGAATTTGGTGCTAATACTGTTATATGGAAAACGGAATAGGTCTTTGGATTATGGACGCGGATATTCTCTAATGGACGACGGCTGGATTATGAATGACGGACTAGACGCTTGTAATCTATTAGCTTCTCGTCTTGGCAGGACATACATAGGAGCTTTCAATGTCTCCAATCAGGGAGGACCAACAAACTGCCACTGCTATATTATGACTGTGAAGAGCTCGGGGGAATATTAACTAAAACTTCCTATTTAAATGTGTACAGGGGCTTCACACACACACCCAAGGACTAAGAATAATGGTCACTCAACCCCAGGCTTGTCCATAAGGGGCTTTGGTGGCAAACAGGGATGTAGTAGTTGCTCGTTCACCAGGATGAACTATTAAAGTTCCAGTGTAGGTCGAGTCTATACCGGTGAAAACTTTCAGATTAATCCTCCAGAGACTGCCAAATTCTCCAATTAAACTAAAAGAGATGTTTAGGGGACATCCAGCATCGAAATACTCATGAAGCACTCCCTGTTATCAGTTCTGAATTGCCACTGTGTCTCGGATGTGATGTTTGCACTCCTGGTTAATGATATATACTACCATTTAGCTGTCTGCTGACAGCTATATTATGGATTTCAATAAGAATGCCTTGGTTGTTTGGATATGAAGGTGTTGGCAACATTGGAACAACAGGGTGGGGAACCACCATCAATCAGTTGTTTAACACTGGCCAAAACGGTTACTGTTCTACTGCACAGTCCCGTTCCAGGACAGGCTGACCGAGGAACAAGTGATCGAAGTGAAATCCAAAGACCATTTCTCCACTTTACATATCAATACAGGCGATACACGTCCTGTCCCCCAATATCTGCTGCAAACACCACGAGATTTACAAGGGGGAGAGTGTAAAGTTTGGGAATCTGCTCCCGTACTGATAAAGAAGAAAGACGGGTCCATGAGGTATTGTATAGACTGTTGGTTACTGAATACGAAACCAATTAAGGAAGTTTTTCCTTTTCCACTGGTAGACGACTGTGTAGATGTGTTGGATGAGTCGGTCCTTTGTACTTGGGATCTGGCTGTGGCATCCTGATAGATTTGTCCCAATACCGGATTACAACCTGAGCTTGTCTAGCTATCTAATAAATTCTGGCATTTCTTGATGTCATCAAACCTTCAAGAGTGCTCTATGGATAGGCGGCTGGTGTCACAGACGATGTGGGTTAAAGTAAAGGCGTCAGATCCGACATTCAATATTCAGTCATCAGTCCCAAAAGAATTTTCGCATCATTAATCGAAAGACCTTTTTGTATGACAGCATCATTTCCAAATTTTTGCGTCAAATTAAAATATAATAAAAACACAAGATCGTTTCGTGCTAGAGAGAAGCGGTCAAAATGTTTTGATAATGATCAATGTAAAATTTTAGAAAACCTACACTTAGATGCCATAAGAATAATCTGTGTTTCGCCCCGAAGGGTGAGCCACGATTTATTATATGAAGAAACAGGATTCACCTCATTAGCAGTGCGTAGATTACAAGCGTCTGATCCGTCAGTCATAATTCAGCCGTCGCCCATTAAATAATATCAGCGTCCATAATCCAAAGACCTATTCCATATTCCATATAACAGTATACATAAACATTTGCTAGTTTCCTGCAAGAGAGAAGTGGGCAACAGTTTTCAATGATGCCGGTAAGACATCATGATGTTAAAAAATATGAAATCCGTATCGCTGATAAGTATTCTTAATCCATATGATACCTAGACCTGTGATACCTAGATATGTGACCTAGAAACCGAAACAAACTAAAACTTACATATAAAAAATAGTAAAAAGCCAAACACCACCTATGCTTCATCGTCTATTGCCCGGACAGGTACGTTAGAACAATCGGTATACACTCAGGAGCAATCTGGATCTCCACACTTTACGCTGCAGAGGAAACGTATTATCAGTCATGTATTTCCTCTGGAGTTCGTCTGTGGAATGACACTGATATTACTTTACGTTCATCTCTTAACTTATATACTTTCTTTCAGAAAAGCTTTAACAGGCTTGCTACATTAGAACATTTTTATCTTGGGGAACGGCATGTTGGATTTTGTTTGATTTAGGAGGCGTGACATGTTGGCCAGTTCATAGTTTTATATAGCGTGTGTATGTGGAGGGAACGGTTCATTTTAAATCACATGAACTAATATCAGGGAGTGTTTTGGAAACAGCATGCTTGACCGAGCCTGTTCTAAAGTGAACGATGACAATCTGTTTCCCCAAACAGGATACAATGCCGGACCTGGAAAGATTCTAATTACGGGATGAGTTCAACAGGGCCTGGTACTGAAATTAAATATTCACAAACTCACGTGGGCTCTTGAAAGTAGACTTGGGAATTTGCTTCATGTCAAGTCTGTCAACGAAGAAACACCAACTTGTTTCAAACAGCGTCTCGGGCCTTGTATGGAGAATGTTCAGAGGCAACCTGAAGTCGGATCTCGAATCGTTTCGGGAAGGTTGTGTGCGTGGGGCTGCGTGGACCCACAGGTGAGACTACACAAGTCCCATATTCCCTTAATTATCTATCAAAATTCACATTTGGTATTATCCAATGCTAGGACATCGTCTATATATCATCTGGGAACAAGGAGGAACACGCTTAAAGATAATTATATTTTCACAATTTTTAGGTGTATTCATACGATTTTCGCTTTCATGGTGTAGGCCTACATGACAAATTAATGGGGGGAAAAAATCCATGAATGAACGAGCAATAGAACGTACTAAAGAAAGCCTCGAAGTTTTTGGCATTAATATTCTGGTGATCAGTTTTATTGAACATCGATATCATTAATGAACTACGGTGTTCAATGAGGTCAAGTATATAGAGTCGAGAAATCCAAAGTGGATACATGTTTACACGATCTCTGCCCATTCTCATGTTGTTCTTCCGTAAGACGATTGAAGTATCCACATACATCAACATCTAAATTTATTGAAATGGCAGCACAATAATTCTCACAAAATGTTTTAACTTCCTGCAGAATTATTGTTAGCAGAGTGGACAGAGGTTTGGTTCTAGAACTTCTGGAACCAGCTGTGAATCTAGCATTTTGGAGTATTACACATTTTGGGAGTCCAGTACAAATGTGATATATGGGTATAGGAGTGGTCGAGCGGTGTGCATAAACGTGGATAGTTTCATTCTTTTGATTGAATGTCAGCAGGGAAATAGTGAAATGTGCAGGAGTGATAACTTCGCCGAAATGCTATTGATGGCGTCATAATTAGAGTCTTAGTTATAGTCAATCTAGGTAAACCAATATGGTAAATCAGGGGAATACGCTATGAAAACTTCGTGCGAAATGTTCGCCGATATTCTGCGGGGTCCCATAATAAGTCAATCACGACAATTTCTGACTTTTCTCTCTGACAATGATTGGCGTTTACTTCACGGAGATTAACATCTTCGAGCGGCACAATCTTTTGATATTTCCTCCCCCCTAACAAAGCCAGACTTTTCGACGGGAGTAAGCTCTTTGATCTTCACTGTTTACCATGCAGACCGTCTGGAAATGGTCCCATATTTGGATATTGATTGATTGAAATTGCAGTTTAAGGGCCGCTTCGCGTACGGATTTCGCAGCCCATCAACTCAATGTTTTATTTTAATTACACGTTACATTTCTTAGTTTGTTAAAGATGTTTACAAGCGCTGTATAATCAAATAAATAAGTAAATAAATATATAAATAAATAAATAAGTAAATAATAATAAATTGGCGGATGGAGATATAAATAGAATAGAAGAATTGTCTATGTACAGGTTCATCGCTTGGTTTTTGATTAGGTTATATTGGTAAGTATGTGTTCATTGTATATTGTAGTCGCGTGGGTGATTCCTTTGTCTTTGTACCCCTCTGTACACACAAAGCCGTCCAGAAAAAAACTGGGAGAACCATAGGCGGGTTCTTCCAGAAATCTGTGCCTGTAACAATTGCTTGGAGTGGGTATTGGGGTACAGGATGGCAGGTCTACATCCTATATTGGTGAAAGTCAAAGGATCATATTTGCATTAGACAATCGTTACATCGGTGGTATCTCAGGTGTGACACATCTGATCTGTGTTGTCTTCAGTGAGTATGGTTTCAATTGTCCGTGGTTGTGGTAGGCATTGTGCGATTTGGTTTGAATGTAGAAGCTGTTCTTGTTTCCGTTGATTGTCCGTGGTCAAGGTGTGGGTTTTGGTGATTCCACTGAAATGGCTAGGTCAGGGTGGTTTCTGGGGTGTTGTCATTCACGGTGCTGTTTTATAATATTTGTCGTCATCGGTGTTCTGTTTCATGGCTGGTCTTACTCGTCTGTGGTCTTCAGTGTGCTGTGCCTGTATTACAAAGAATAGAAGAGTTTGTAGTTTCTTGTTTTCTGGTGTTATTTTTTTCCACCGACTGGCACTATCGTGATCTAAGTCACACATGATCAATAGCAATAATTAACTAGGTACTAAATATTATAAATAAAAATGTTATTATAATTAAAGCCGATTGTGAATGTTTGATATAACCTCCAGTCTTCTGCCCCTGCTAGAAAACCGGACGGTTAACATTCGTTAACGAGGGTTGGAAATAAGGGAACACAATTTGATCGGTGCTCATTATTAGAAGCTTTTAATTTGATCAGTGAATTTGTCTATGTTATTGCTATGGCATTTTGATTGGTTAGTGTCCAAATTTGATCAGTCATTTCTGATCACTGACCCTTATTTCCGCCCCTGTAAAATAGTTTTGACTCTAAGCGTGCTACATTTATTTAAATTTGGTCCTAGGTTTCTTGGTGTAACCATATAATATTAAATGGTAGAGTAATAGTCAGTCGATTTGATGTAAGCTAGTAAGGTGGAGTATACTTTGTTTATAAGAGGTGGTTTAGGATTTAATATAGAAGTCAACGACAGAGGGACATTTAAGTTTTTGAGTTCGTTTTCCAGTGTGCGGCGATAGGGGTCATGTTTTGGGCATTTGAGTATAAAATGTTCTATCGTTTCTTCTTCGTTGTTGCATGAGGTGCATAGTGGTGATGTGTGTTTTATTAGCTTAGAGAGGTGTGATTTTAGTCCTGTTTTGCCTAGTCTTAATCTTGTGATGATGCGGTCGTCACGTTTACTGTCTAGCTGGAATCCACAACTCCGTCTTTTCCCCTTATCTAGAATACTATGTAGCCATCTACCTGGGTTTTCTTTGTTCCATTCCTTTTCCCATTTACTATCTATTCTGGTTTTAATGATAGAATTCAGTTCTTTGGTTCCTAGTCCTATATGCACGTCAGGTGCAGTTTTGGTGAGGCTGTCTTTGGCTGTCCT
>JAVTVY010019578.1:0-82161 GCA_036873755.1 Hanleya hanleyi | reverse complement strand
AACCCAATGAACAACTGTCTAGCCATGAACCCGACGACGATGCCATTGATTACCCGGTTAGACTTTGACCACCCGATCCTTTGATCTCAAGGGGTTCTCCCTATAAATACGAGAGACAGTCAAATCTGGTACCATTCACGTACTGACCATGACGGAGCATATAATACTGGCGTATCTCAGCTTGACCCCCGAGGTTTTCCTGCACGTGTATGCGGATATGGTCGATATCATGGAGGAGGTGGGAGACATCTGTGATGCGGATCCTACACAACCGTGCCCGGCTTACATTCGTCTGTCCCGGGAGGGCTGGACCAAATTCAAACGGGTGTTGTCTGGTGAACTGGACGGCGATCTCATCCACTTGTGTCACGATGTGTACATCCGACGCGGCCCTTTCTTTGCTCAATTGGCTCGGCTAGATGGGGGTACAGTGCATTTTCCCCTTCACCCTGATCTATGGTCTGCATTGGAAGATGCCGTGGTAGATGTGGATCAAGTGTTTATCAAGCGGTCATCAGACGAGTTGGACTGGTCATTTACCATGTACACTGTGGAAGCCAACGAAGAAAATCAGAAAGAAACTCCGGCCCAAGATATACCCGTTATAAATAAACGATAGAGCCAGGGTCCATCATCATTTGTCACCATGAAGAGCTGGGAGAAGGTGTTGGATAACTTATGCTACAGTCCCGACAGTCCGGCGGCCTATAGTGCATTGTCGGCTCTCTATCGAGCGGCCAAACCCCAGGGATACAACGTGCCCAAGTCCGAGATTGGTTAAGAAAACAAGACACCTATACCTTACATCGATCTGTCCGTCGCCATTTTCTACGGAACCGGGTCATCGTGGGCGGAATAGATGCCCAGTGGCAAGCGGATTTGGTCGATATGAGCGCCTTTGCCAAACACAACGATGGGAATCGGTATATCTTGACGTGCATCGATATCCTATCCAAGTATGCGTGGGTGGTACCCATCCGGACGAAAACGGGGGCGAATCTCATAGCGGCGTTCAAAGACATCTTCAAGACCGGGCGCAAACCTTTTGTATTTGCAAACCGACGAAGGCACGGAATTCCTCAACAGACCGTTCCAACAGTTTCTGAAAGCCCAGAAGGTGTTTTTCTTCCATACGTACAACGAGACCAAGGCTTCCGTGGTGGAAAGGTTCAACAGGACATTCAAAGGCCGCATGTATAAATATTTCACCTATAAGAATACAAGGCGGTACATCGATGTTCTCCCGAAACTTGTGAGTGGTTACAATCGAGCCTATCATCGGAGTATAGAGAGAGCCCCCATTACCGTGACCCAACGCAATGAAGCCCAAGTCCGGCGTGTCTTGTACCCCAGGCCATCGCAGCGAACGCCGAAGGCGGTGTTCAAGGTCGGGGACCCTGTACGGATCAGTAAAGTCAAAGGTCAATTTGAGAAAAGTTACTTGCCCAACTGGAGCGATGAGCACTTCCTGATTAAACGGCGCCTATCCCGACAGCAGCGAGTCTATGAACTGGAAGATCTTCAAGGGGAACCGTTGCTAGGGACGTTTTACGAGACGGAATTACAGCCTGTCGTAACAACACAGCAAGACTACTACACGGTGGAGCAGATTTTGAAAACGGAACGTCGACGTGGCAAACTGTTTCATTTCGTCAAATGGCAAGGCTGGCCCAGTTCCTCCAATTCCTGGGTCGCTGCCAACCAGGTGAAACGACTATAAAGCCAGACACCACTACCGTCATCCTTCATTTCACGTCCGACCAGTGCTATGGACAAACAGCAGCTGCCTCTGAACACAGCGTCTCCCAAAACGCGCAAAGCGCAAGTGGGCTTTGTGGTGATAGTGCTAACCCTGCTGAGTGTGTTGTACGGAGGTGTGTTTTACGACGTAGCCTATGTCAGCGCGCTACTTAACCAACTGAGAACACCAGCCACCAGTGAAACCGGTCTACAGATAGCACCAGTCAACCCCGTATCGAGCCCAGTCACCACCACACCCCGTGTACAAGCCACGTCGAGCTCCACACCAAGCTCCACATCTACACCAAGTACACCCACTACGTCTGAAGACCCACCGGATTTCATCCCTCCCAGTGAACAGACAACGACGACCGACGTTGTACCTACCACCATCATCTCTCGCAGTGAACAGACAACGACGACCCACGTTGTACCCACCACTCCAGTTCACTCGTACGAAATTTACAAGAGCGGGTTACCCCGACAGCGGATACACCTCGAACCATGGACCCTCTGTGGCAGCATCCCTTCACTTGCGTCATCGCAGGACCGACGGGCTCCGGCAAAACGCACTTCGTCCGGAAGCTCCTTCAACACGTCGACAGCATGATCACCCCACCCATTGCCCGAGTCGTGCGGTGTTACGGAGAATGGCAGGAAGCGTATGCAGCAATGCCCCACATCACGTTCGTGGAAGGCCTACCCAACCTGGCCGATTTGGAACCCGACACCTTGGTGGTTCTAGATGATCTCATGGCGGAGACGGATGCGCGGGTCACCCAACTCTTTACCAAAGGCAGCCACCATCGACGGCTCAGCATCATCTACATTGTGCAGAATCTGTTCAGTAAAACAAAGAACATCGGAACATCAGCTTAAATGCCCACTACCTGGTGGTCTTCAAAAACCCAAGAGATACCACTCAACTGCTGCACCTGGCGAGACAGATGTATCCCGGCCGCACACCGTTTGCTTTGGAAGCCTTCAAAGATGCCACAACCCCTCAGCACGGGTATATGCTCTTCGACTTCAAGCAAGCCACCCCCGACCACCTTCGACTACGGACCGGCATCTTTCCCGGAGAGGCCCACCACGTGTACATGCAAAAATAATGTAAACACACCCACAGTGGCTCCCCCAGCTGGAGTGTGTGTTTGATGATGGGGATAATGAAAAGAATGAATACCACAGCATGGTTGACTTTGTCTCTGTTCTCTGAGGTGGATAAAAAGGGCAGAGTTGTGGGTTCTGGCATTAGTTGTACATGATGTCTGCGCGAGTACGGAAGCACGCTCCCACGCTCCGTGTGTTGAAGACGGCCCCACCCGAGTTGGTCCGAACCATTGTACGCGGTGCGGACCCTGACCTTGTACGCCGTCTGTGCGAGATCGGGTACAACCTGCTAAAAGGCAGCGTACCACTGACTCCGGCTCAGAAGACCAAGTTGACCAAGCATAAGACAGGTCTCCGAACCCTAGTCCAGAAGCGAGTCTCTCAAACACAAAAGAAAAAGGTGTTACAGAAAGGTGGCTTTCTCGGGGTCATCTTAGCACCGTTAAGCCGCCTGTAAGTTAGTCCAGTATTGGGTGACTTCTTCGGCCGACAATGAACCACACGAAAAATGGTCCTCGTCGAACCACGGTTCCTTCAAAAACCTCCCAATCGCTCCCACTTGTCCCACCTACGGAAGACCAGAAACACTTCGGATGGAGAGATGGCAACAGATCTACAGAGGTCGGGGTTAAGCGACAGTGAGAAAGTACAACGGTACAATGAGACGCCTAACGGTACATGACGTTCATGGACCAATACAAAACCCTCTCATTCCACCACACGACCACCACCACCACCACCACGTGACACACCGCCGACCTCAGCACCGCTCCAACAGCCAGCACACAGGGTAGCACCCACAGCCCACAGTGGGTGGAAGACGAAGTCCTGAAGAGTGTACCTGCATCGTTCAAGAAACAAGCTGGCCTGGTATTACAACGGATGAAACAGAATCCTAACATGACTTGGAATGATAAAGGCGAACTCCTGGTACAGAATCAGGTGGTCCTGGGGACCCACATGACGGATTTAGTGAATGACCTGATGCGTCAACGCAGGTCGCACACGGATCCTCGAGGATGGGAGGTCTTTGCTCAAGGCTTAAAAGACATGCATGTACCACAGGAATTGGTGGGGAACCCCCACCGCTGGGCCTTTATGCAGCGAACCCAGCAATCGCCGAGTGGGCCACTACCTTCTTGGGAATCCGAATGGGAACCGAAGTCACCCCCCAAAACACCACCACCACAACGGGCACCTTCTTTTCAGACCTTTAAAAAACCATCCTCGATCAGGACACCCCACATCTCCAGAGCCGTGACACGTAGCAAGTCACCGCGACGAACACGACGCCGGACACAACCGCCCAAGGCCTGGAACACCTATTAAACCAACAGCAGCAGCAGGACAGCTCAGTCGCCATGTTTTACCTCACCCTACCCAGTAACAGTTCGCTGGATGTGTTTCCTGACAACACCTTGGCCATGTATGTGACCCAGTTACCGCAACCGTTGCATTTACCTGGGCGCTGGGAATGTGGCCTCGTGGATATCCAATACCCTTACTCGTGGTACAACGTGCGAGCCAATGAAGTGTGGTACGAGGTGACCTACGAAGAAAAAAGACACCCGACTCACCCTCCCCGAAGGCCAATACGATACTCCCAAGGAGTTCATGGGTGGGCTGTCAAGACTGTTGCATTATAAGGCTCTACGGGAGGTCACGAATACTTCAAACCCCATCAAATCCTTTCCCTTCAAGAATCACGTGGACTTCGATTACAACGCACACAACGACAAGGCACAGCTTATCGTCACCGCCAACGCGAGTGTCGTACTGAGTCCCATCCTACAGCAAATGCTGGGTTTCGATATACGGACGTTCGCTGGTCCCACCGCCCACCAAGGCGAGATCCCGATGGATATGAAGTCGGGTATGTACGGACTCTACGTCTACTCGGACGTGGTGGACAACCACATCGTGGGCTATATCAACACACCTCTGTTACGGGTGGTCCCCATTAAAAAGACGTATGGAGGTCAAGTCACCCACAGTTTCACCCACATGCTCTACTTGCCCGTACGACAAATCGACATCAACACGATCACGGTGGATATAAGAGATGACACGGGACGACCGGTGGCATTCGAACGCGGGAAAGTGGTGAAGCCTCCCACTTGCATAATGAAAAGTACTGATGAGGTGCGATGCACGCAGCGAAAAGTGGACTATTAAGCTCAACAGGCCGGGGGTGACATGGGCTGGGAACTGATACTTGAGAATGAGCTAATAGCCTGTCGAGACGCGTGGGGTGAAAGCAATCGGCAAACAAGCGGTACGCAGTGGACTGCAAGTCGCCGGTGATGTCTTGGGGGGTACGGCACCCAAAGAAGCCTTGAAACGGCGGGCTAAAGAAGCGGGAGGCGTCTTGGTGGCCAAAGCACAACGCACCGTAGGGAATAAAAGAGCTACCCCACCGAGACCACGCACCAGTCGACGACCGACCAAGCGTCGACGCACATCGAAGACCCAGGATATCTTTTCTTAAACATGTCCTTGATCCACGCCGAGTCCTGCCCCTCCACCAACAGTGAATTTGATTTGTGGACCGTGCCGCCCACACAGACCAGTGCCGAACAAGGATTATGGGTGGAGCATCTCCCGCTCTCCAGCGTCAACGAAACAGGGCCCATCGAGTTCACCATCAGCAATGCGGATACGGCCTATGTGGATTTAGCCCATACATACTTGTATGTGAAAGCCAAGGTCGTCAATGGGGATGGCTCCAGAATCATCCAAGCTGCAACGGTGGGCCCGACGAATCTCTGGCTGCACTCGATGTTTTAACAGGTGGATATTTTTCTCAGCGACAAACTCATCAGTGACTCGACCAACACGTACCCCTGTCGAGCCTACATCGAGACACTGTTGTCGTATGGCCGAGAGGCTAAAAAATCTCAGCTGACAGCCGCTTTATTCTACCAGGACACACCCGAGCACATGGACACGTTGGACAATGTGGGATATAACAAACGGAAGGCTTTCACTGCGAACGGTGCCTCGGTGGATATGATGGGTCGGCTGCACTCAGACATGTTCATGCAAGACCGGTACCTCTTGAACAAGATCCCCATCAAAATCCGACTGATACGGGCGCTTCCGACCTTCGCCTTGATGGCCACTAACGTAGATGGGCATGCAGCTGACTATAAGATTGTTATCCAAGACGCAGTCCTGTATGTCCGAAAAGTGAAACCGAATCCAGCGTTCAATTGGGACACATGAAAGCCTTGGAAACAAAACCAGCCCAGTACCCTATCCGACGTGTACAAACCAAAGTGTTCTCTGTGCCTGCTGGAAATATGGGCGCCAACAAAGAAAACCTGTTCCTGGGGGAACTACCCAAGCGATTGATCCTGGCCTGTGTGGAAAATACCAGTTTCAGCGGAGCCTACCCAGAGAATCCGTTTGACTTTAAACATTTCGGCATCAATTTTGTGGCCCTGCATGTGGATGGACAACAGGTGCCAGCCACGGCCTTAACATCGAACTTTGGGCGCAGGAATTTCATTCGAGCCTATCAGAGCCTGTTTACAGCCACCGGTCAAATCAACCAGGACGAAGGGAATATGATCAGTCGGGAGGACTACGCGAACGGATACACGTTGTTCTGTTTCGATCTGACCCCCACCTTAGAGAACGACCATCAGCTGGCCCTGGCCAAGCAAGGCAATTTACGGTTGGAAATCCACTTTGCACGAGCCCTGGGGACCACCGTCAATGTGATCTGCTACGCCGAGTTTGAGAACATCATTCAAGTGGACAAGGCGCGCAACGTCCTGTGTGACTTTTCCACCTAACATGGATACAGACCAGATAACCACCGTGCTGGAGAATGACCCAGGGACACGTATGGTCTTTCAAGGGGTGTTCACCCGAGATGTGTTCCCATTAGACCGTGTGTATCCTGCTGCATACGTTCTCAACACGGACCCGATGGATCGGCCCGGTGAACATTGGGTGGCCGTGTACTTGACAGAACAGCAGGGCGAATACTTTGACCCGTACGGCCTGTCACCCTCCATCCCGATTTAACAGACTTCATGGATCAAGGCACAGAGACGTGGTGTTGGAACAGTCAAACGTTGCAAAGCCTGACCAGTAGCGTGTGCGGACAATATTGCTTGTTTTACCTGTACCATCGATGCCGGGGAAGGACCTTATCTACCATCGTACAGATGTTTGACGAGTACCCCAAGGCCGAGGACCGCGATGTACTCGTATATGACTGGGCCGCCCATCATTTCAATGTACAAGCCCCGTTCTGGGCTTAAGTTCTTTCAATGTACACAAGCCCGCTGTTCTGGGCTTAAGTTTACAAGCCCCTGTTCTGGGCTTCAGTTCTTTCAATGTACAAGCCCCCTGTTCTGGGCTTCAGTTTTCACGTGGTTGTTCTCACGTTGTTGTTGTTCACTGAATAAACAAGAGCCCAAGGGGCTTCAATATACGCCCGTATATCTGGAATTATATTGGTCCAAATTTCAAGTTTGTTTAATAGCCTTGATTCCAATTGGTAGCTAGCACACCAGAGAAAGGTCTACAATTTTGTGCTTCTGAGAATGTAACATATATCACATCTTATACTTGATTCAGTTTTGGATGACTGTGACCTTGACCTTTGATCGATTGATGTATGGCTCCTCTTTGCCATGCGAGTAAGGTATACTCAAAGTTTGGTACCAATCCATACCTTGAAACTAGAGTTATCGCATGGACAACAAATGGTAATGGATGAATGGATAGAACGCAACATCGCATTGCATGACCTCGTCTTCGACAGGCATACGGAAATGTGACTTGTAATGAATTCCTGATTTTGGGGTCACAGTGACATTGACCTTTGACCTTTGACCTTGACCTAAATTTTGGTACAGGACACATCGTCTTCCCTCAATGTATCAATGGACACAAAAAAAATCATGATTTTGGGGCTCACAGTGACCTTGACGTTCGGCCTTGACCTACGTGTCCCCCTAATGTATCCACGGACACAAAAAAAATACTTTTCAAAGATTTCTTGATTCTGAAGTCACAGTGACCTTGACTATTGACCTTGACCTAAATTTTGGTACATGATAAACCGTCTCCCCATAATTTCTCAATGGACACAAAAATCATGATTTTTAACAATTTCACAATTTTGGGGTCACAGTGACCTTGACCTTTGACCTTGACCCACATTTTGGTATGTGACACATCGTGTCCCCCTAATGTATCTACTGACACAACAAATGTTATTTGTAATAATTTCCTGATTTTGGGGTCAGTGACCTTTGACCTTGACCTATTTTTTTTTTTTTGGTATGCGACACTTCATTTCCCCCTATTGAATCCACTCATAAAAAATTAGTAATTTTTATTGATTTCCTGATTTTTAGGTCACACTGACCTTTGACCTTGATTCTGGGGTCACAGCGACCTTGACTATGGACCTGGATCTAAATTTCGGTACATGACGAAACGAATCCCCGTAATTTCTCAATGGACTCAAAAAATCATGATTTTTAACAATTCCACGATTTTGGGGTCACAGTGACCTTGACCTTTGACCTTGACCTACATTTTGGTAGGTGACGCATTGTGTCCCCCTAATGTATCTACTGGCACAAAAAAATGTTATTTTTAATAATTTCCTGATTTTGGGGTCACACTGACCTTTGACCTTGACCTATGTTTTGGTATGCGACACTTCATTTCCTCCTATTGAATCCACTCACAAAAAATTAGAAATTTTTAATGATTTCCTGATTTTTCAGTCACACTGACCTTTGACCTCTGACCTCGACTTACATTTGTTATGCAACACATCGTTCCCCCCTAGGGCATCCACTCACCAAAAATTAGAACTGTAGATAGAAAACTGTCAACGATCAATGATTTCCTGATTTTAGGCAACAGTGACCTTTGACCTCTGACCTCAACATTTTGGTACGCGACACATCGTCTTCACCTAGCGTATCCACTCACAAAAATTTGCAACTATGGATAGAAAACGTTCACAGATGTAGACCGGACACGAACACTTCAGTGATTTCCTGTTTTTTTAGGCCAGTGACCTTTGACCTCTGACCTCGACCTTAATTTTGGTACGCGACACATCGTCTCCCCATAGGGTATCCACTCACCAAAAAATAGAACTGTAGACAGAAAACTGTCCCAGATATAGACCGGACACGGCGGACGGACAGACGGACAGACGGACACACGGACGGAAACCGCCATCATATAATACGTCCGCCTTTTGGCGGGCGTATAAAAAATGAGATCTCACCAAAAAACCCTGTCGTGTGTGTTTTCTATATGAGCATAGTGTATGAAGGCTATAACAGACATGTGGGGATTCGGTCAATGAATGAGAAAAGTAGCCAATCAGTGGCCTAGGATGGGGCCAAATGTAACCCAGCAATGTCCATAAAACAATGCAAGAGCACTGCAGTAAAATAGAGAGCCAATGGAATCAGACCAAGTACATGTTTTGGTCTAGGTTACGAGCGGGCATTCCAACATTTGACGAGGAGTTACAAGTTACAAGAGCCACAGGTGGAGTGAAGTGAGAAACAAAATGAGATCTCACCAAAAACAAAACCTTGTCTTGTGTGTGCTTTCTATATGAGTATAATGCATGACGGCTATAACAGACATGTGGGGATTCGGTGAAAACTGGCTTTGAACACCGTATTAGCCAGTGGCCTGGGATAATCCGAAATTCACCCGCGCACTTCCGGTGATGCCGCGCACCTCCGGATTTGGTACCAATCCATACCTTGAAACTAGAGTTATCGCATGGACAACAAATCGCATTGCATGACCTCGTCTTCGACAGGCATACGAAAATGTGACTTGTAATGAATTCCTGATTTTGGGGTCACAGTGACATTGACCTTTGACCTTTGACCTTGACCTAAATTTTGGTACAGGACACATCGTCTTCCCTCAATGTATCAATGGACACAAAAAAAATCATGATTTTGGGGCTCACAGTGACCTTGACGTTCGGCCTTGACCTACGTGTCCCCCTAATGTATCCACGGACACAAAAAAAATACTTTTCAAAGATTTCTTGATTCTGAAGTCACAGTGACCTTGACTATTGACCTTGACCTAAATTTTGGTACATGATAAACCGTCTCCCCATAATTTCTCAATGGACACAAAAATCATGATTTTTAACAATTTCACAATTTTGGGGTCACAGTGACCTTGACCTTTGACCTTGACCCACATTTTGGTATGTGACACATGGTGTCCCCCTAATGTATCTACTGACACAACAAATGTCATTTGTAATAATTTCCTGATTTGGAGGAAAGTGACCGTTGACCTTGACCTATTTTTTTTGGTATGCGACACTTCATTTCCCCCTATTGAATCCACTCATAAAAAAATTGTAATTTTTATTGATTTCCTGATTTTTAGGTCACACTGACCTTTGACCTTGATTCTGGGGTCACAGCGACCTTGACTATGGACCTGGATCTAAATTTCGGTACATGACGAAACGAATCCCCGTAATTTCTCAATGGACTCAAAAAATCATGATTTTTAACAATTCCACGATTTTGGGGTCACAGTGACCTTGACCTTTGACCTTGACCTACATTTTGGTAGGTGACGCATTGTGTCCCCCTAATGTATCTACTGGCACAAAACAGACATGTGGGGATTCGGTGAAAACTGGCTTTGAACACCGTATTAGCCAGTGGCCTGGGATAATCCGAAATTCACCCGCGCACTTCCGGTGATGCCGCGCACCTCCGGATAACCCGCGCGCGCGCGCGCTGCGGCCGGGGCAGGGCGGGGCGGGCTGGGGCGGGCTGGGCCGGGGAAAACACGGACCCTACGTCTAAGTAAAAATTGAAACTCTTGCTGAAACCGAGAGTAAACGGCACAGAACTGAGTTGGAAGCTAAAGATTACGGCAGGATTTCAGCATTAGGAAACTTGAATTATTTGCCCATAATTGAGGACATTCATAACGTTCTGTTTGAGCTGTAAGACATGTTATCTTTGCAGTTTTACCAAATATGATAACATTTCCATAACTGAAGAAATAGCAGGATAACTGCAGTTTTACGCGTGCAAAAAATTATTTATTTTTTTTTCACCCTGGGCCTTTTTGAGAATTTAAAACGGATTCAGATCATGTATGGAAGATAACTATAGAAGCCGATACCAAGATAAACGTTTAGGTACTGTTTGCCTTTGATATCAATGGGATATTCCTACATGTACTTTGAATTTCAGACACTCTTCAAAACGTAGCATCTAGATAATAGTGTAGATAAGATAGCCTAGGATAATCCGAAATTCACCCGCGCACTTCCGGTGATGCCGTACACTTCCGGATAACCCGCGCGCGCGCGCGCTGCGGGGGGCGGAACGGGGCGGGGCGGGGCGGGGCGGGGCGGGCCGGGCCGTGAATAACACGGACCCTACGTCTAAGTAAAAATTGGAACTCTTCTGTGTTCTGTGAAGGTAGTTTTAGTGAAACCCGGAAGTGACGTCTGTGCGCAGAACCCACACCACCACCCAACCACAACCATGGGCCCATAGGGGTGGGTCTCACACACACACACACACACACACACACACACACACACACACCCACGCATCCCCCAACATGCCTGCTTTCTATACTACGACCAGACTGCGCATGCGCAGATTCTTGAACACGGACGAACCACTAGCCCAGGCGGATGCTCCCTCACGACAACTTCACAATAAGACCTCATACGACACCATAGGATCATGAGGGGCTCACCTAAACCCTAACACGTCTATTTCCACACCCTTTTCCCAGAATTCCCTGTCTGCGCATGCGCAGAATGTGGACAACGGCCGAGACCCTAGTCCAATCGGATGCCCGCTCACATAGGCTCCACATTGATACCTCACTCAACTCCATCGGCTCATTAGTGGCTCACCTGCGTCCCAAAACGTCTATTTTCATACCCTTTCTCTATTTCGCATGCGCAGAATGACGATATTCCGACCCCACATCCATCCAGTGGGATGCCCCCTCACATAGGCTTCACATTGATACCTCACTCGACCCCATCGGTCCATCAGGGACCCAACTAGACCCCAAAACGTCTATTTCCATACCCTTGGTCTACCGCGCATGCGCAGAATGACGATATTTCAACCCCACACCCAGCCCATCGGATGCCCCCTCACATAGGCTTCACATTGATATCTCACTGGACTCCATCGGACGATTAGGGGCTCCCCAAGATCCCAAAACGTCTATTTCTATACCCTTGGTCTACCGCGCATGCGCAGAATGACAATATTTCAACCCCACCCCCACCCCATCGGATGCCCCGTCACGAATACTTTACATTGACACCTCACACGACCCAATCGGTACACTAGGGACCTCTCTCGCCCCCTTCGGGCATCTTCACGAATGCTTCACATTGATACCTCATACGACTCCATCGACCCACTAGTGGCTTTCCTAGACCCCAAAACGTCTACTTCCATACTCTTGGTCTACCGCGCATGCGTAGAATGACCATATTCCAACCCCACACCCAGCCCATCGGATGCCCCCTCACATAGGCTTCACATTGATATCTCACTGGACTCCATCGGACCATTAGGGGC
This sequence comes from Hanleya hanleyi, assembly GCA_036873755.1. Lineage (NCBI taxonomy): Eukaryota > Metazoa > Mollusca > Polyplacophora > Lepidopleurida > Hanleyidae > Hanleya > Hanleya hanleyi. The sequence continues at coordinate 69,700 of JAVTVY010019578.1, read as the reverse complement.
TCCCCAAGATCCCAAAACGTCTATTTCTATACCCTTGGTCTACCGCGCATGCGCAGAATGAAAATATTTCAACCCCACCCCCACCCCATCGGATGCCCCTTCACGAATGCTTTACATTGACACCTCATACGACCCAATCGGTACACTAGGGACCTCTCTCGCCCCCTTCGGGGATCTCCGTGTCTCTTCGGGCACCTCCGTGTCTCTTCGGTGACCTCCGGAACTATCACGTGATCTCCCCGTGATTCCCCAAATACAGTACACGCATCCCATCAATGGTATAAGACCCGGATATAGGTCAATCGAACGTGCAACAATGTTGCAATTCGGGGAGCCAGGTGTTCTGCACGTGACAAGCAGACGACAGCGAAATTCTGGCGGGGAAAAACCCCACAGACAGTGCATGGCCTATCGTGTTCCCCTCTCCCCGCTTCACACCGGAAACACACGAAAGTGAACGATATTGTACAGAAAAACCCCACAGACAGGTCAGTACATGTCCTATCAGGTTCACACAGACCGGAAGTGACGTCATACCGCGCGTGATGGGAAAAACCCTAACATGTCTAAACATGATCCAAGAGACAAGATGAAAGGATACAGGTCAAGTGCACTCAATGACCTTTGACCTCTGTCACGTGATATGCAAATTTTTGAGGTCAAAGGTCAACCGGAGGGCTTTTACGCGCTATATACTACTATTGTGCTTCACAATAAACCATTTTCGGGGTGGGTCAAGGAGTCGGGCTCCTCGAGTGTCCTAAATGAATGAGCTTTTGCAACATATTTGTTAATTTAGAGCATTTTCCGCCAGCCTTGAATACTATAATTTATTTTAAGAGAAACAAGTTAGGTCTCAACTATGTTTGCGATTGCACACTGCTTGAAACCATGCATAGTTTTATACCTGAAGGCAAGTTCAGCCGACTTTGCAAATTACGATTAAATTTGATCCAGGTAGAAAACCTTTTCTAGGCTTTTAACATATAAGTTAAGCATAATACTTTTCTAGGGTGGCTCAATTCCTGTCAATTACTTGGCATAGGCCTCGAGGTAATATATCTGGAATCTGTCACACTCGCAGTTTAGGTAGCACCAGAAATAAATGAGAACCTGGCACAAATTAATTATATCTTGCTGAAACCGAGAGTAAACGACACAGAACTGAGTTGGAAACTAAAGATTACGGCAGGATTTCAGCATTAGGAAACTTGAATTATTTGCCCGTAATTGAGGACATTCATAACGTTCTGTTTGAGCTGTAAGACATGTTATCTTTGCTGTTTTACTAAATATGATAACATTTCCATAACTGAAGAAATAGCAGGATAACTGCAGTTTTACGCGTGCAAAAAAGTGTTTTTTTCACCCTGGGCATTTTTGAGAATTTAAAACGGATTCTAAATCATGTATGGAAGATAACTATGGAAGCTGATACCAAGATAAACGTTTAGGTACTGTTTGCCTTTGATATCAATGGGATATTCCTACATGTACTTTGAATTTCAGACACTCATCAAAACGTATAGCATCTAGATAATAGTGTAGATACGATGGCCCATATGGGACATTGCTGATTTTTTTTTCTCCATTTTCAACCCAATCAACCGAATTGTCTGTTAATTTTCTTTTCTTTTTTTGCGTTCACTCTATATTTTCATTATTCAAAGAAGATTTCTTTGTTCAAGAATCACCTTATATTTTCCAACACTTCCAGGTAATATGACAATGTTGATAATATTCCATTGCGGTGTCAACTATTGACGCCGCGATGTAGATATTATCACAAAAACTGAATTAAATGGAGATTTATATTTTCTTGCATTTTCCGACTTTTCTCTGTAAAACTAGATTAATTCGTGCTTTAATTTTTTTTTTTTTTTTGCATTTTCCGACATGTTCTGCAAAACTTGATTGAATCACGTTTTACACTAAATCGAGTTTTTTGGAATTGCAAGAATTACCAGGAAATGTTGTATAATATAAAGTGATGCAAGGAAATTGAGGAAAGAAATCTTTTAAAATAAAATCGCAAATGGAGTTAAACGCAAACAAGGAGAACTTTTGCAGACAATTCAGTTGATTTCGTGAAAAATACAAAACAAAATCCAGGACACTAAGAAAGTCACCAACGTCCAGTATTTACCACCGTATGTAGAGTTATTTCTTCCTTGGAACTGTAAGGTGATATCGGAATGATGAAGCGGGCAAATAATTGTGCATATTAGGTTTCGGGTGGCCGCATCAATTATTCATGTCATAGTCAAAATTTACTTTTGTAAAATCCACTAGCAGATTTGCCTCGAATTTCTCCCATAGCTTGAAATGATTTTACGAATAGACTATTTGTATTCAATTATGAATTATTTCAGTATATTTCCACTAAAGATGTATCTTTTTTCCAGCTATACAATGGCCTGCAGCAAATATTTAGAAGACAAATTCAGGAAGATATTCCATTTCTTTGACGTCAACAAGGATGGCGTCCTAACACGGGAAGATTTTGATCAAATTGGCCAGGTCATCCTACACACATACGAAGCTGGGGACAAGCATGGAACTAAGATGCAGCAAATGATTACACAGATATTATGGCCGGTGTTCGAACCTTTGGCAAAGGACGGCAAAATTGACGAAGATACCTACGTCAAAGCTCGGAAAACGCTATACGAAAGTAATTTCGCAAAGTACAGACATGGCGTAATGACTTTCGCCAATATCCTCTTCAGTATTTTCGATCGAAACGATGATGGCATGATGTCCGAGGACGAGTTTCAGCACTGGTACAGCAGTTTCAATGTCAAAAACAAAGAAACAGTCACAAACGTTTTCAAACAGCTTGATATTGATGGGGATGGTAATCTTACTCAGGGAGAAGTCCTAGTTGCCATAGTGAATTACTTCACATGCAATGACCCTGTTGTCGGATACGCATTTCTGTTCGACTTCATGTAAAATAAATCTGAGAGATCAATTCACTGTCCAAACCAATGGTCCATTCAAGCTAAACAAGTCTTTGACGAATACTAATGAATATGTAAGTCCGAAAACTAGATATTTTGTTGCGGTGGAAGACGAAATTTTATTTATACACCTGGAACTGCACTGTTAAGTTTACTGTATCATTGATGCTAGGATTTGTTTTAATTTGATCTTTACTTGATACAAGGCAAACACCGAGGTTTGAACTCAAGCAAGGAAAGAACAGTTACTCTACGCAGAAAACTTTTATACCCTAATGAATTGACTCAAGCACGACAAAATGGTATCTCCTGTGTGAAAAACGTATCTCTGGAAATTGATGCTTTTTGGGAAAAGGGCACATCGGATTGTCTGAATGGAATTAAATCCAAACCATAACATTACTCAAATAATCATGATAATGACGCACACAGCTTAAATATACTGGTACTTCGCGCGTCTTTTACTACACTTTCATCTATTACACTATGTGGTGGGATGTTTTAATAAAATATATCAATACAACAATGTATTCGTTTTGACGTTGTTTCTATGCATGTATACGGTGGCCGAGAGCTCCCACATGATAAAAATGTACCCACACAGAATTCTTAAAAAAAAAATGAAAAAAAAAAATGCCCGGCCGATGATTGCTACATATATATTTTTTTTATTTTTTCATATATTGTAGTTTTTATTTATTTTGTTTGTTTTTTTAGTTTTTTTGTTAGTTAGTCGTTCACCATCGTAATATCGTAATGGGATACACCGACCCCCCCCCCCCCTCCCCCATCTTCTCACGCACACAGGAACACACTCATGCCCCTGGATATATTCATTAATAATATTGATGCGAGGAGAATTTGCTAACCTCAGACTCTATTTTATGGAAATGCTATCAGACCTTGGATCCCTGTTTCACAATGTCAGTACGGTACCGGTAGTTGTAAATCGCCAATTCAAATGAAAATAATCTAGAAGCTGTACTTCAATTCAATGGATGTGAGTGGACGGGGGGGGGGGGTTCGTCGGATGAGTAGGGCCTTTACAATGCTTACTATCTTGTGAAAAGATTTGTCACATATATTGGGGATTGTGAGAATTTTTGTTTGCATTCTGCTAAAAAAAATTCAAGGATGCTCTAATCTGCGCGAATCCAGTCAAATAAAATCTCGACAGATCGATATGGACCGGACCATGCACATTCGAATGGTATGCTCTGTCATCCACAGTAGATTTTCCCAAGATTCAGTTTTTAGTTTACCAAGTGAAATGTTTTTTTCGAACTCGATTTCTTTCAAGCTGATATAAACATAGATAAATACTGACACCCTGAAATATCTGATTAAATACAATTATCTGCTTTTCTCATTGCCATGATTGATAGATGATTGTTGTCGAGTTATATATTGTACTCATAGATTCACAATTGAATCCTGATGAAGTGTGATCCCTCTTTTAATCTCATGAAATACACCAAATTAAAACTCTTTGTTGCATGAGTGGCTTTAATTTGGTGTCACGGGTTACATAAAGGACGTCACACCGTACTGACCTGTACTGCGGACCGTCCGTTGGCAATTAACTCGATGTCGTGTTACATAGGATAAGATAAGAGAAAATTTATTGACCAAGATAAACAGCCTTCGCAGACCGGCAATCCGTCAACACACATAAATGAACATTAAAAGAACATCACTAAACCAATTGTGTTTATGGTACCGGTACTGGGAAACGGACATCCACTGTAATATTAACCCTATCTGGCCTGGGCTTTTTGGGACCTGTCCAGGCCTGGGGGGGGGCCGAAATGGCCCCCCCTAATTATTTTTCCTACCCCTTGAGCTAGGGGGCTGAAACTTATTACACTATACCCCTGGGTCAAGCTCTACCAAAAAAGGTAAAAAAATCCAAGATGGGCGCTTTGATGACGTCACAGTGACGTCATTTTCAAAAACGGCATTTTTGGTCGATTTTTCGGTCAGATTTTCCGAATTTTTTATTTTTGCAATTTCTCCACAAAAACTGTACGAAAAATTAGCAAATATTAATGTGATATGAAATAAAATATTTTTTGCCCACTTTTCATTGAGGAAAAGCAGAAATTTGAAGAAATTTGACAAAAACATCACTTTTCTGGTACCCACGTGGCCGCCATCTTGGATTTACCCATGATCCTCTGCTCGCGGGGTTATGCAAATAGGCTCAAAATGACCCCAATAAGATAAACTATAAAGTCACGGAGTTTCAGCTCTTCATTTTTTGCCGTTCCGGAGATGGTGCAGAAAGTTTGGTAGGGGGGGCCATAATGGCCCCCCCCCAGGCCAGGTAGGGTTAAGGTTTCACATTTGATCAAATACCTGGCCCTGTGGATCAACAGTCTCTTAGACTTGTTCCCCAGTACCATTCGCATTTGAGAAGACTTACTCAAACTATCGATATACGGACAAATTTTGTTCAATATACATGTAGTAGTGAGTTGTGTCCGCAGTTTATGGTATTTCGGACAATTAAAGATGAAATGATATTCATCTTCGTCGACTTGTTGACTGCACTGTTTACAATATCGTGCTTGCCTATTTAAGTGATGTCAGATCGAATAATTGAGCACTGTCGTAGATTGGTTGACATGGATGACCGGGGGTAAAATTTCGGGTGTATACGCTTTGGTGGTGAATGACCCACCCTGTCTCCATTTTGGTTCTGCATACTCCAGTCGCATTAAGGATAGTTGTCCCGTTAGAGGCAGTTTTTGCACCCCCGTGACAATTTGTCTTCTGTACCAATAAATATACAAGATAACCATAATAAACTATATATTTTATGAAAGCATACATCGTAGGGATTCCAACTATATAATTTGTATAACCGACACTGCTATTGTTTAGACAATTTCCAATTTCAAAACCAAAAAAATCAAATGAAAACAACAGCGTCCATTTTTAAATTGTAATTTCAGGAAAACTGTTGATCTTGTTTCAACTTTGATGGTACACCTTGATAGACGACAACTCAAACTATTAAACTTTATCTATTGTTTTTGTTTTTTTTTTGCCTGGTTTTGTCTTTACGAACATTTATCTTAGAAGTTGAATAATTAAATAACTAAGCCGAACTTACAAAAAGTGAGATGTTTACTAAATCACCTTATAAGTAACAAACATGCCAAATTTCAAAAGCCTAGCACGGATACTTTTCGAGAAATAAACCTTTAAATTTTGTAAGAAAAATGAAAGGCTAGAAATCGGGCAAAATGTGTTCGGCTATACATCTGAAATATTAATCCAAATTTTTTGCTTGAATTTTATTGTCAAATACATTTTGTATCTATCTTATCGGACCTACTCGAAATCCTGTTTATTTTTGATAACTATTACACTAAGTTTACGCATCAAGGTGGTATAAAATCCAATTAATATTTTAAAACTTGCTAAAACTTGTTCAGCAGAGAAATGTTCACACCTGTGCTGATCACGGCGGGTGTCTGAGTGTCAAATAACAATACAATACACACTCAAGCAGCTATAAACGACTTACAATAGACAGTCGCGTGAAAGGTTAATCTCTCCCCAGCTGGATATCGGACCACCAATGTGTTTAATTTTTTCAGTGCCTCAGAAACTAAATTTTTAATCCTAATATGGAAGCACTTTTAGTTAGAATTTTGATTTCATTTTTTCACCAAATGTTATACAAAATAGTGAATATTTGAATGAAGAAATAAAACAAAAATGACCAATTTTGACCCTCTAACTGGATAGCTATCCTTAAGCGTGTCACCAGTCACGCACTGATTTTTCCGAAATTCCAAATTGTCGTGAGTTACTCCCCCACTTCTCCCACCCCCGTAACATATTTCAATTTCAGCATCGGCCTATTCTGCTTTCTGATCGTCACACCATGCCATGATAAAAATAATACGTCACTGTATTTCTATACTTATTTTCACACTTATCTGCAATGGGGTATACATGCAGAAGGGAAGTAACCCTTAGTTGTGTAACGAGTGGCAGTCCTCGGCTGGCAGTTTGATATTTTTGAAAAATCATTATGCTTGCCGGCATCAGTGAAAACCGTTGACCGCTTCTCTCTTGACAGAAACTAATCTATGTTAATGTATACTATTTTTTGTATTTGGTGCTATGTTGAATATGGAATAGGTCTTTGGATTATGGACTCTGAAATTCTTCAATGGACGATGGCTGAGCATTGAATGCCCGAATTCTTGTTACCGTTTTCTGTCGCAGCTGGGTACCCGCTTATTGAAAAACTGTGTTTTTACTATTGGGCATACTATCGATCTGGTAGCTTGTTATCAAATACTGTAACGTTATATACGATAATGTTCTTAATAAAGAAATAAAAAGAAAACATAAAACTACAATAAAAAAGATTTGGAAGCTTTTTTCTTAAACCGTAGTTCGTTTGGCAGAGTAAGAATAAAAACGAAATATTATCAAGAAATTCTGTCAATTTATATCTTTCTATAATGCGTCCATTAAATCCTCGCAGATCAAATCAAATATACATAAATAAGTATTATACTGACAAGCTCCGCTTCATCCCCAGAGAGCTTCTCATAAGGCGTTATTAACTGGCGCCACCCGTGGGGTTTCCGGGTGCGAAAAGGAATAGGACTCCACCCGTCGGATACGGGTGTTGAAAGGAATATGACTCTGCCTGTGTGGTTTCCGGGTGTAGAAAAAGGAATATGGACCAAACGTGGTGACATGACTGAAATAGTGTTGACAGCGACGTTAAATCATATTCACTCACTTATAGTATTCTACCTCACCATCATTTAAGTAACGGTAACTGTTATTTTTTCTGGAGCGTACGGCCGAAATTTTGATCCGTAATGTCCTGAAACTTCGTCAGGATGGTATTGAGGTCACTATGGGTAAGCACAGGCCCGCAAAACAAGAGCTTTGGGGGGATGTGGACGGTGGTATTGCGGTGAAGGGTCGAAATATGGGGTCTCTATATATAACCGCTGGTTTTATATAAAAATACACCTAGGTGTGAAACGTACTTTGGGTGAAACGAGAAATAAACGGTTTACCACCAAACAAAATACATCATCATATTCTACAATTGTCACTCTATATATTCTCGTCGTCAAATTAGTAAATTGTGCCATTTTATACCTTTGCTGGGCGATTCAAAATCCAACCTAACTGTCCATTCAACCCGGCACAGCGAGATGATGGCCCGCTTCTTTCTCAATTCTGATTGGCCAGTCGCAACACGCCTCCGGCAAGAGAGGTCACACACTGGTCAGCTGACCAGTCAGAATTGAGAAAGAAGCGGACCATCGTCTGACTGTGTCGGGATGGGTGGACAGTTAGATTGGATCTTGAATCGCAAGGCAAATATATACATTTGCACAAATTTATCAATTTGACGACGGGAATATATAGAGTGACAATTGTGGAATATGCTGATGTATTTTGTTTCGTTTTAAACCGTTTATTTCTCGTTTCAAAAGTGCGTTTCACTGCTGGTATATTTTATAGCAAAGCATGGGATTATATATAGAGACCCCATATTTCGACACTACACCATAATACCGTCCACCCACCAACTCTTGTTTTGAGAGCCTGTGGGGTAACCTAACAGTATGAAAAATTTCGAACAGAGCACCTGGCACCGAATTGCGCGCCGTTTTGTTTTGTGTGAAATGCCGTGACCATTTCTCAGGATACTTGCTTTGGCTCAAGTGATATGGAACCAAAAGAAAGTACTAAACAGGACATGTCCATTGGGGACTCATTTGGGGAGCTTATCTGGCAAACAATCACAGCTTTGGTAAGGAGATCATGGTGCTTTGTCCGGAAACCTCAATGGCGTGACCGAAAAAAAGCAATTAACGCCAAACGCCAAATTGGAGTCAAACAATTTTTCCCCCTTTTTTTGGAAGGCCGTGAAACTTAGACAGGATAGCTATGGGATTGGGGCGATCGAAGCAAGACCAAAAGGAAAATTCAGCTGGGAACATGCAATGATCAATATCATAAAATGTGTCGGTCAATCTGTGGGCTTGAAAAGGGTCTGTGATTAGTTCAGACGAGAGGAGGGGGCTGCTGGGAGAGATTCTGGTTGAGGATTTTTTTTTATAATATTCGAAAAAGGAAAGTGGATCATAAATGGATAAAAAAATCCACATCTTGACAACCCCCGCATATGTCTACATTCCGTGATGTCTGTATTTACGCTTAAGCTGTCCGAGGACGGGCTGTACGCTGACATAGATAAATGATACGCTTGGTTCAACGAACAAACAATATAGGAAAAACTGTGTGGTAAATTGTGTCACCTATGTGACCCGAAGCATTAAATTTCATACACAAGGCAAACTCTTGCCACGGATGAAGTCATGCATACAATACGGCATGTTTGTAAATTAATCTTGCCCAAGGAGTTACAGATACATTTACTGGTCTGATTGTTTTCATGCATTCAACCCAAGGCGATTTTGCATGGACCGTGAGAACAAGAGAACATCTCAAGGTAAGAATATAGTTTCGTTGATTTCGCTTAAAACTCATTCTCGTGTTATTTGATTATCTTGTTGCAGAATTGCATTAATGGAGCCGAGTTCGAAATATATTGCTTGCTAGTGCTGTAAAAAAAGTTTAGAGCAAAAATGGCTTCTAAAAATCTTGAAATCAAATCAATATAGACTAGAATTTTTTGAGAATTTTTCCAAACGAAGTAAAGCGTTTCTATAAATGACAAATATTTGTTTACGTTTCCACAAGACCTATATAAAGATATTAGTTACCCTCAACGTTGCTGCTCGATGACGTCAATATGTATTTCCCGTATTCAAAGTATAATTGATGTTCTCTGGATGTACAGCATTTCTGTAATCGAAGAAATTACAAGATAAATGTTCTTACTTGCGCAGAACATTTGTTTTCTGAAAACTGTCAAGCGCTGAGCATTTTTGAGTTTTCAGAACAGATTTTAATCAAGTGTTGAAGATAACGATGGAAGCTGTTACCATGAAATACTTTGGGGTAACTGTTGCTGATATCAATAGAATATTTCCACTCTGAATGTAGCTCCCATTAAAGGCTATTTACCCTGTGTTTGGGATTCGCTTGTAAATAAATTAACTCCTCAACTTGAATGTATGACGTATGTACGACCTGCATATCTCACACGAGAAGCCTTTATTCTACAGGATAGCTCGCATGTAGGCGCAATTAACTGCACAGCTCACTCAAATCGATATGGAATTTATGGAAATTATCTATCTCTATGATGCATTTATTAGACCATCAAATGTCAAAATAAAAATACAGAAACAATAATATATAGTGGCAAGTTAATCTATTACGATTCTGGACATAAAGAAGGCAAAAAATCGAACCCTTGACCTGGATGAATTCATGCATATAATCAGGTGTTGCTATCAATTAGTCTTGCTTGACGAGGTAGAGATATATTGACAACTTTGAATGTTTTCACGCATTCAGTTGGAGACTCTACTGTGACTTCACTTGGAAGACTGAGGAATACAGATCATCTCAAGGTAAGTTTACAGTTGTTTATTCCGATTTAAGATTATATTCGCGTTATTTTATTTTCTGACTGTATGATTGCATCAATACTGTCGAGTTTGGATCATATTAAGATGATCTGTACGAAATATTGGAGTAAGGTGTAAATATTGGTGTAATGTGTAAGAGGTGGCAAAAGATAACGAAGTCTGACGATTAAAAAGCAAACATATGACTCCACAGGAAAGCCTCCCTCGGAACCTCACATTCAGAATATAGTACCGAGGATATTACGACATAGCCTTGGTATCTCAGCCGTGTTTTTATTGCAGCTGATCATGTGGAAACTATGAAGTAACCACTTCAGTGAGAAATCATTTCGTTTGCTCTAAAGGGATTTCGTTACCTTTCACATGCAAACAGGTTGTTGTTAAAACCCCTTTAATAACAGTCTGAGAAAGAAAGTACTATTAGACATGTCCCAGTCAAGAAAAAACATTTTTTCCTGTCAAAGTTTTCTCAGTGGTTCCGTCATCCTTGACTTATGCCCTTTCGATATAGCTGAGGTGCCACCCTGGATTTGGCCTCAAATCCAATATGGCGGCCAATACCCATGGAAGCTCACAATTTCCTGCTCGAAATTCAATTTTCTAACCACAAACTAGGTTTTGTCTAGTCCTACGTAGGGTATGAATAATTAGTTAATTTTGGAATGATGTGTAATTGGTCCGAAAATCCAATATGGCCGCCAAAATTCAAAATGGCGGCCAATGTCCATTGAATCACACATTTTCCTGCCCTAATATGTAGAGATGGACCATCCTTGGTCCGAATGTGTCGTGTGGGCTGTCATGTTGTAGCTCTCGGGGTGTAGACCACGACTTTTTCCATGTCATCTGTGACGTCATCGGTGACGTCATCAGTACGAGTAGTAGCGAAAGTGGGGTTTCGGAGATGCAATGGAGTGCGTTTGGAGTAGATGACGGCCTTTTTTTCCATCCAGCTATCTGGTAGAGTTACCTTTGAGTGTAAGTGTATGCGCGCTTGTGTGTGAGTGAGTGAGTGATTGAGTGAGTGAGGCGTGCACAACGCCCTCGAGGCGTCCGCAACGCTCGTATTAACGCATGGACGCACTAAGGAAGGTGAGTGAGTGAGTGAGTGAGTGAGTGAGTGAGTGAGAGGGATCCGACTGGACTAATATATCGTCCGTTTTCATCATTTTGCGCATGCGCAGTCTGGCCGTAGTATAGAAAGCAGGCAATTTGGGGATTCGTGGAGGTTTGTTGAGTGATTGAGGGACCATCTCTGGTCAAATGGGCCGTGTGGGGTATTAGTGTGAAGCTCTCGTGGGTCAGACTGGCTTGTTTTCATTGGAAATCGCGCCAATCTACGCATGCGCAGTTGGGGTATAGTAAGTAAAGTGGTCAATTGGGAGATGCGTGGGGGTCTGTTGAGTGATGAGAGACCATTCTCGGTCCGAATGCCTCGTGTGAAGCTGTACATGTCGTGGTGTAGACCATGACTTGAGGGGTGTCCCTGTCATCTGTGTCGTCATTGCTGACGTCCTCAGTAGGAATAGTAGCCAAAGTGGGAATTTTGGGGGTGTGAAGGAAGGTGTTTGGGGTAGAAATGGACCATCCATGGTCCGAATGCGTCGTGTGAGATGTCATCTGGTAGCAACACCCACCAACGGCAAGCTCAATGATTCAACGCCCTTGTGAATTAGACCTGAAGCCCTGCGCGCCTATACGTAGCTCCACGGGTGTAGTCCGCGATAAGTACTATTCTGATTGGTTAGTCCAAAAGTAGACCAACAACAACAACAGCAACAACATCAAAGACTACAGGTCAATCCTTTTATTATCCCCTCCATCACAGCACATCCACGCTAAGGGAACCGCTATGGGGGTGTTGACAATTCACTTATGCTATTGTCCGTGTATTCAGAAGTTCATTTTTCTGATCTCAGAATTATGAGGGACACGAGTTAATCCCTATATGTACAGACACCATCAACGCCCGGTGGTGGTGGTAGCACCCATGTCCAGAGATCTTGGATCAGAGCTGTTGGAGCTCAAAGCTTGTGAAGCTCAGAGCTCGGAAGTGACGTCACCGCACGCATGTGTGCGTACCTATGGTGCACCCTGTACCCTATAGCCATTAGGGTATAGGGTACACCAGGGTTCGGATGCACCACAAGTACGCGTACATGCGTGCGATGGCGTCACTTCCGAGCCTTGAGCTCCACAAGCTTTGAGCTCCAAGAGTTCCGATCCAAGAGCTCTGTCACATAGGAGCTACCACCGGGGCGTCAACGCCCGGTGGTGGTGTGTGGTAGTGTGTGGTGGTGGTAGAACTGGTGTGTGGTGGTGGTCATAGTGGTGTGTGGTGGTATATGTACATATAGGGATTAACTCGTGTCCCTCATCATTCTGAGATCAGAACAATGAACTTTTGAATACACGGTTGGTTGGTTGGTTGTTTGAAGTTTAACGTCGCATCTAACCTTATTGGTCACACGGCGACGATGACCCAAACAAACATACCCTAACAAAACCCCAACCCTAACAAAAACCTAACCAAAACGGACAATAGCATAAGTGAATTGTAAAGCGGTTTCCTTGGCGTGGATGTGCTGTGATGGAGGGGATAATAAAAGGATTGACCTGTAATCTTACATGTTGTTGTTGTTGTTGCTCTAGTTTTGGACTAACCAATCAGAATAGTACTTATCACGGACTACACCCGTAGAGCTACGTATAGGCGCGCAGGACTTTCGGACCACGGATGGTCCATTTCTATCCCAAACATCTTCCTTCACACCGCAAAAATATCCACTTTGGCTACAACTCCTACTGAGGACGTCAGCAAAGACGCTACAGATGACCCGCATATCCCTCAAGTCGTGGTCCACACCATGAAAGCTTTGCTTTGACACCTCACACGACGCATTCGGACCGAGAATGGTTCCTCAATAGCTCAAACACATCCCCACGCACCTCCAGGATGACCACTTTACTTACTACACCACAACTGCGCATGTTCAGATTGGCGCGACTTTCAATAAAAACAAGCCAGTCTGACTCTACCCCACGAAAGCTTCACTAGGACACCCCCACCGGGTCATTTGGACCAAACATGGTCCCTCTCTACCGCAAACACCTTACTTCACTCCCCAAAACTACCACTTTGGCTACTACTCCTACTGATGACGCCAAGAATGATGTCACAGGTGACAGGGACACCCCTCTAGTCATGGTCTACACCACGGAAGCTTCACTTTGACACATCACACGAGGCATTCGGACGAAGAATGGTCCCTCATCACTCAACAGACCCCCACACACCTCCCAAAATGACCACTTTACTTACTACCCCAACTGCGCATGCGCAGATTGGAGCGACTTCCAATGAAAACAAGCCAGTCTGACCCACGAGAGCTTCACACTCCAAATGCACTCCAATGCACCTCCGAAACTCCCGCTTTCGCTACAACTTGTACTGATGACGTCAACGATGACGTCACAGACGACATGGAAAAACCTCAAGTCATGGTCTACACCCCGAGAGCTACAACTCGACACCCCACACGACGCATTCGGACCAAGGTTGATCCATCTTTACCCCAAACACACCCCCACGCACCCCCAAAATGCACGCTTTTACTGATGACGTCACAGATGACATGGATATCCCTCAAATCGAGATCCACACCCCGAGAGCTACAAGATGACACCCCACAGGACGCATTCGGGCCAAGGATGGTCCATCTCTGCATATTAGGGCAGGAAAATGTGTGATTCAATGGACATTGGCCGCCATTTTGGATTTTGGCTGCCATATTGAATTTTCAGACCAATTCCAAATCATTCCAAACTTAACTAATTATTCATACCCTATGTAGGACTAGAAAAAGACCTAGTTTGTGGTTAGAAAATTAAATTTCGAGTAGGAAATTTTTAGCTTCTATGGGTATTGGCCGCCATTTTGGCTTTTGGTCGCCATATTGGATTTGAGGTCAAATCCAGGGTGGCCCCTCAGCTAAATTGAAAGGGCATAAGTCAAGGATGACGGAACCACTGAAAAAACTTTGACAGGAAAAAATGTAAGTTTTTTCTTGGCTGGGACCTGTCTATATATGAAAAAGAGCATATTCAAAAGATATCATATATTTGGCCATATTGTTTGTTATATACAGTATTATTTGCAGTATATGTCTGCAATGAATATAGAAAAAGGTACTGAACGTCATATAAATTGTAACCTGTGTCCACAAGGTCGCGCGCCACTAGAGTCGTGCAAATAATTTCCTACACTGCTGGTGCGTTTGGACCTGCTCCGGAGTAAGCCAAAGAATAGTATTTTATGCAGATTTAATAAAAACCGATCTATAATCATATTTCAGTGCTTTTGTTGCTGCATAAATCAAGAATTTAGTGAGATGTCAGTTTGTTCAATTTGCGAGGCTACATAGTACATATCTATACGGCTTGTTTTAACAGACACGTCTTTCTCGACTGAATTCTCTACAAGCATAGATACAAACATAACCTCCCCTCCCCCTCCTTCCAAAGCCTGTCATAATGCGTAAACTGCAGGTCAATAGGTCATCTCTTGTTAAAAGGTGTTTCAAGGAAGCAATTCCCAAGCTGTGTTTTACAGACTCTTCCTCACGGTGACGATAAACAGTCCCGAAATTTCATCGTACTGTTACTCCCCGTCGGACCCTGGTCGGACTATGACCCGAACTGTGAAACCAAGATAGCTTCGAAAGTATGCAGTCAATCCACTCCAAACTTTTACTGAAGATATATTGAAAAACAGCTCTCATGCTATTGATATTGACGTAATTAGGTCAAAAGTCACGGGCACAGCAGCCAAAAACGAAATTTAATATTGTAACCCGACTATATTTCTATATTGCCGTTTAGTCAATGAGTGAATATAACTTGATAACAGACAGAACTACGGGACATATTCGGCTTATATGGAATATTACAATAGGAGACCTCAAGTATGATTAGCCATTTTTAACAACAGGACTCTCAAAAGATAAGACCAACCAATTTGACTAAAATTCATTGAAAACAAGTAGGTGTACAATCTTCTGTATTATACATTTGCGGTGGTCCTTAACCCTACCAAACACTCTGAGTTATCTCTGGACCTACAAACAATTGAGGGCTGACACTCCGTGACTTCATAGTTTATTACATCGTGATCATTTTCAGTCTATTTGCATAATCCCCCGAACAGAGCATCATGGGTAAATTCAAGATGGCGGCCACGTGGGGTGCCAGAAATGTGATGGTTTTGTCATTTTTCTTTAAAATTTCTGCTCTTCCGTGATGAAAATCGGGGAAAAAAACTATTTCATTTCGCATTACATTAATATTTACTAATTTATCATGCAGTTTTGCGGAGAAATTGCATAAATAATTTTTTTTTAAAAAATCTGACCAAAAAATCTACCAAAACATGCCGGGTTTTTTCAAAACGAAGTCAGTGTGACGTCATCAAAGCGGCAATCTTGGATTTCTTTTTGCATTTTCTGGTAGAGCTTCTCCCGGGGGTATAATATGGTAAGGTCAGCTAGCTCAAGGGATAAAAAAATAAATAGGGGGGGGGGGCGAAATGGCTCCACCGCAGACCTGGACAGCTCCTCAAAAGCCTGTAATGCGATATGTTTTGAATCATATCGTTATGTTGAAATGTCATATCGCAATGATTAAGCGGAAAAACAAAGTATCGGGTTTAGTATGCCAGCGTCAATAATTCACGGGTTAAAATTTACTATATCGTGCAATCCACTAACACATTTGCTTCGAACTTCACCAATAGATTGAAACGAATTTACGAAGAAACTATATATTTCCACTGAAGATATACTTTTTTGTTTCAGCTACACGATGGCCTGCAGCAAATATTTAGAAGACAAATACAGGAAAATGTTTCATTTCTATGACGTCAACAAGGATGGCTTCATATCACGGGAAGACTTTGACCAAATAGGACAGATCATACTAAGCACATATGAAGCAGGAGATGAGCATGGAATTAAGATGCAGCAAATGATTACACAGACATTATGGCCGGTGTTCGAATCGATAGCAACGGATGGAAAAGTTGATGAAGAAGCCTACGTCAAAGCTAGGAAATACCTATACGAAAGTAATTTGACAAAATGCAAACACGTCGCATTGATTTCCGCCACGGTCCTTTTCAACATCTTCGATAGAAACAGTGATGACTTGATGTCCGAGGAAGAGTTTCAGCTCTTTTACAGGAGTTTTAATGTCCCAAACAAGGAAGTTATCCCAAGCATATTCAAGCAGCTCGATATTGATGAGGACGGTTACCTCTCGCGGGGAGAGGTTGTAGTTGCCATGGTGAATTACTTCACATGTAATGACCCACGTGTCGGATACGCATTCCTTTTCGACTTCAAATAAAAATATGGCCGATATCAGTTCCGCCTTTCAGAGTAATGGTTCAATCAAGCCATATCGAACAGTAATTGATATGTAGCTCCGATAAATGGGATGAATTGTGTCCATATCCCGACGAAATGCTAAATATATATATCTGGAACTGGAATGTTGAACTGATGTTGGGATTTGATTTAAATTGTCCTTTTATAAGCAAGAAAAAAATCCGCGGTTTATTCTCAACCAAGAAAAGAACAACCCTTCTACTGAGTCTAACTTTTACCCTGATGAAATGACTCAAGCCGGACAAAATGTGTATCTCAGTGTGAAAATTGCATTCTGTGTATTGGAGATTTTGTGTTAAGTGTATATTTCATTGTCTGATGGAAACAAATTCAAACAGTAACAATGCTGGTATAATCATGATAATCGCATATACACCTTAAATATACTGGCAAAACGTGTGCCTTCCGTTAACCTTTCATATATTGTAGTTTGTGGTTGGATGTTTTAATAAAATATATCGATACAGCAATGTCTTCATTTGAGGTTTCTATACATGCGAGGATGGGTTTCATTCTCTTCTGTTAAATTACTGGCCAACGAACATCTCAGATAAAAACAAAAATTTTCTCAAAGAGCAACAGGGTTACAGGCTATTACCGTCTTAATCCGATCGTTAGTATTGATACTCATGTAATATTGACTTTACACGCTTAAAACTAAAGTCTTGAAATAACACACTTTAGTTTTAAGCGTGTACGAAGCTTCACGCTTCGGCTTCGAAATCGCTGCCATTTGGGGCCATCTTATTTTTTTTTTTTCATCTAGTTTGAGACACTTTATCACCACAACGTACATATTTTTAAAAAACCTCAACGCCTTAATACTCGGGGCAAAACTTGCCATTTTATTGTATTGCTCAGTATTATTAATAAACTTCAGCAAGTTTCTTCAAGAAGGGGTTCATATTCGACCGGCCACACGGGCAAAAGGCATTTTTTTTAGAAGCTGGCAACTATTATATATACCTTGGGATATCATACTGTACAACGTAGGGCTTTGCGTTTTTCGAAAATAGTGGTCAGTTTTGACAATATAGTGGGATCGCGGTTCTGTAGCCCCGCTAATATTTTCGCATAATTAAGTTTGAATATGGATTTGGGTAGTGATGGGGAACAGCCATTAGAGTGCGTTTTTCAAAATGGCCGCCATAAGAATACTAAATACATGAGATTTCAGCCTATTCCACCAACAAACATATCCAAATATCGCTGATGGGGTTTTGGTCTATGGTGAATCGATATGTCACTGTCGTAACACAGTTTAACACTCAGCTGTGCAAAAACGTCCCTAGTATAGGAGCTAATCAAGATGGCAGTACAAAAACGTCCCTAGTAAGGGATCCAGGGTCCAACTGGGCCGTGCAGGATGTCGACTTGAAACTCTCGGTGTGTAGACTAGGACTGGGTGATTAACCAGTGACATGCGCCTGTACCAGGGGTCATTAGTAGAAAACACGCATTTACCGCTGCGCATGGGTACATGTCCATATACTCCTATACATTAGTCCATAGGTTGAGCATGTGGGCTTTGAGGGGTGGATCCTGGTTGGATTCCAGGGAAGAGCGAAATAACAACATTGTGACGTTATTGGTAGTAGAGAAAGCGCAGATTCGACCGGGTGCGCACTTGGAGGGGTGAAACGTACACTCTTATAAAATGGCTCACAGAGGTGGTCAGTCTATCGAAACCTATACACGAACTGGTTGAGACAAGTCCTCAGTTGAATACAGATGGTTCTCAGATCTTAGAAAAGAAGTTGAAACAACTCAGAAGACTACAATTGAGGAGATCGTTGAAGTCAACCCTAACCGCTTTTGGCGTTTTGTGCTCGGGAAACGTAACGAAGGCTCAATTGCAAGTTCAATCTCAGACGGCGGGAACGAAATCACAAATATTGAGGACATAACTAACATGTTTTATCGACACTTCTCGTCCATCTTTAATAGAGATTATCTGATTGAATATCCAGATGTTGATATGTGTTCACCAGGAGTACACTAGCAAATCTCCTGGCTATGATGAGATTACCGGAACTGTTCTCCAAACAAGCGCCGAACAGCTGTACATTCCCATGTGTAATTTGGTTAACATGTCACTCAAGGCGGTAACACCTTCCGGGGTATTAAAATATGCCATTGTCATACCAATTTTTTTAATCTGGAGACAAAATGTCAGGAAATTCAGATCTCTCATCACTCATTCCCAAAATGGATAAACTATTCGAATCTGTTGTCAATGTTCATTTGAGCTATAATTTTACCCAACAATATGTGATGAGCATCATGGCTCTGTACAGAAGCGTTCCACTGTTACAAACTTAACTACCTTCACTGACATCTTAAAGTCATAAACTGAAAAACGCCGAGAGGTTCATGCTATTCACATCGCTTTCCCTAACGCTTTTATCTCAGTAATTCACCCATTGTTAATTCATAAATTTAAACATTTTAAAGCTTATGGTATTTCAGGTAGCCTTCTAAACTGGCCAACGTGGTATCGCTTTGGAAGCAAAGGGTTTCAATTAATGGCGTGTTTTCAAATTCGTGTTCAGTCTCATCTTGTGATCCCACTTCGTTTTTTCTTGAACATTAACGACGATTCCACTAATCTAAGATTTTTCAATTGTTTATTATTAGTTGACGATGCATTTTTTTGTCTTAATCTATAGAAAGGGAAGAAAATTGGATTTTACTGTAGAGCGATACTGACTGTATGTGAAGGATGTAAAACTTGGAAACTGACATTCAATATCGCAAAATGTTCATTCATAAACTTCACAACAACAACAAAATCAGGACTAATTTCATGCACAGAATGTATGAAGAGTGCTTGAGAAGTTTGATCGATATAAAAGTTCTCCATGTGATTTGATCGGAAAATCTTCCTTTTAAATCCCACACAGAAAAGATTTAAATTTTAAACATTTCTTTGCTCAATCAGGAACTAAATCGCTTTATATATCGAGTTAGACTACGCGTGTGAGTTTCGGATCCCATATCAGAAATATTTATATAATCCCATTGATACAGTATCCAGAATTTCTTCTGTTTAAAATGTTTTATTCTATACTCCGGGGACAAATATCTGTCACTATATCAACATTTTTATCTTCCTCCATTGGCGGATCGGCGGAAGCATTTTGATCTTATGTTATATATCGATATGCCCATAGTTGGTTTAACTCCAATTAATATAATGAATAAAATATCTTACCGTGTAGAAGACATCTCCCAGCATTTCAATTAGATGAAATCATGCTCTCACAATGTTATTACAAATCCAAGCCTGCTGGTGGTTCACAGTGAAAATATAGGAGAAAATATAGGAGGAAATTTGCAAAAATATAGGAGAAATATAGGAATTTTCTGAATATAATATAGGAAAATTTAGGAAATAAAGACGTGTAAGACAGATCTGTACTACATTGTACGTTTCAAACTTGGTAGTTTTCTGATGTTTAATCAAATTACTTTCATCGAATGCGGTCATAGTTGTGGTTTTTCAGGTGACCTGTTCTGTTGTTTGATTCAGCATAGAGAGATTCAAATGTTTTCATATTTGCCGAGCGAAGTGAGGCGGAGAAAAAAATCTGAAAGGTATTTCCTCATATCAGTTTGACTCATTACAGAGCATTGATGAAAGTTTTCATGAGAAAAAGTCAAAATATAGGAAATATAGGAGGTTTTGAGTAAAATTTAGAAAAATATAGGAATGACTCAAAAATATACGAAATATAGGAGGCACTTAAAGGCCTGCAAATCCTTATAATCATCTTTAGATATTTTAGCAGTTTACCCTTTCTTCAATCTAAGTGTAGATCTACGGTTTTATAATGTATGCAGAACCGTTTTAATATACATATCTGTTCAATTCTATTGTCAACCAAATTGTTGTAATCGGAAATATACACTTATATCATGCAGAAGATTTCATCCAGTTCGTAAATGATATATTCATTATACTTATATGTTAAATATTGTGATTTTATCCTGTTAATTGTTATATGTCCATATTTGTTATCTTCTCTGTAAATGATTTCCTTGGATCTTTAGAGATTGAAGTCAAATAAAGAAATAAACTTCAAGCTTTTATATCAATATCTCTGCAACCGTTACGAATATTTACATGCGGTAAAACGGGTTTATTATTTTTATTTTCATTCATGCATATTTGAAATTGATGCTTATTATACCAGTAAAATCTTTCGATTACTGACACGGAAATTCTTTTTTTGGGTGACGGCTGAATATTGAATATCGGATCTAATGCCTTTTGATTGACTCAAATTAATTTGTACTTTCTTAACTTGACAATGACCGTAGGCCACAGGGGTTGCAGTTTAACGAAGATGAGTCAAGGTCAACGCACAAACAAGCCTGTGAACAAACAGGCAATCAGTTTTTCTCCAAAGCAAAACTTGAAACATGTAGAGCAAATAAGTGCCCCACAATTGCGTTGACACGTAAACAACAAAATCCTTGACAGATGAACTCATGCATACAACATATTCACCCTTCGGACAAAAGATTCTGAAAGAAAGTTATCAAAATTCACCCCAGGATAGGGCATATGTTATGGTAATTAGATAGATAGATAGATACAATCTTTGCACAATGATTACTTTCCAGAGGGTAGAGTACAAAAGTTTTCTCGTTAGAACAAGTGAACGGTATGAATATATTTCGAGGCATGTGCACAGGAGGTAGATTAAAGTACCAAACAGATTGGGCTCTCTGAGGATCCATTGTGATCAGTGTCTGTAGAGCCTAATTTTCAAAATTCGAAATTCAAACTTTTTTGTAGTTTTGGTTGGGTTTTTGTTAGAATTGGGGTTATGTTAGGGTATGTTTGTTTGGGTCATCGTCGCCGTGTGACCAATAAGGTTAGGTGCGACGTTAAAATTCAAACAACCAACCAACCAATCGAGGCATGTGCTTGCAATTAACATAATAAACCACATGCTTCTGGCGAAATCTGGGGGAATAAACACCCTTTTTTTTAGTTCCCTACACCGTTTATTGGCCATGACAATGATTGGGAATCAAGCGCCTCCATTACAGAGAAGCCATACCTGTTAATTTGCAATTCAATCTTTTGCCTTGGTTCGTCAAAGTACAGATATTTGTAGTGGGGTACATTTGATACTTTTAATAGAAAGCACAGGTACAGTATAGCGTTGCGTTTCAACTGTGTACAATAATAGAGAAATCGAGCAAAGCCAGGACGAATATGAGGTCGATGATTTCTTACATGCAATAAACGAACAAGACGAATATTGCAATAGATGGGCTCAAGGCGTGCAAAATTAATTTAACGCTTTTGGAAACACAGGCCTCGAGACTGCCGGCGTTCATCTGAAACCACGTCAGAAAATGAGATACCAACTGCTAGTCCCCTCAATGATTACACAAGCCTCTTTTCCCAAAGATATGCTCAGATAATAAATTATTGTCTTGTCACAGTTGCTATGATATGTACCTTCATTCTCATAGAAACCGCCCAGTTCATTTTAAAATCGTCCCTTACAAAAATGCTGTAACCATGTTTTCACCAACCGCCAGCTCCACTTCGTTTCAGTTTAGTTATATTTCGCTAGATAAGCATTGTGTTTTAGAAAGGATAGTATATTATAACTCCTTATTTCATATATGGTGATATCTGCCAGCAAACTTCACTATTCCGGTAGAGCAGTACTAGTGTTGGTCAACATGACATAGATAGAAATTATTAGCTGCGTTTTGAATTCCACAGATACGCCTCATTTTGGATCCCAGACGTACAGTTTTCGTAAAAATAGTCGGTGAATGTGAAAAAAAAAATCTTCAGCACATAAACGTATTCCTGGCGAATTACGTTGATTAGGTCTACAGGCAATACACATGCCGTATCATTAATCCATACACATATAAGGAGCTTTAAAGCGAATCGAACCAACATTTGTCTTGATAAAGTGACAACGGCTATCTTTTCGAAACCTAATAAGCTGATGGAATCATTGTTGTCTCGTTCGCCAGTCTTTATGTTGCATTTCTCATGATTTCCACAAAAAAGCGCCCGTCACCAAGAAACGTCCTTTTTCGCACATAATTCACCCCACATTTTTGCGTAAACCATATATTAGCCTGCTGGTTTTTTCCTATTCGCTTTCTATAATCCCCGGGAACACGCCAATAACAGAGAAGATGTGATTTAGGCTTGATTTAGTTTTCCCATAATGTATAAACCTGATCAACTCTGGAAATTAGAAATTGTCACGAAAGTAAAGTTCCATTTTACTGAAAGGTAAACTTTTAAAAAAATCTGTAGAAAATATATGCATTTGACAGGAACTGTGTGCATTGGACAAAGTAAGAGTTCAAAGTCTTAATTTATAATTAGTAGTGATAAATTCATGCTAGGGATATTTTTTAGAGAAAATGTGTAACTAATAAAGCTCTTTTTTCGAGAATATTTGAAATGCACATCCGTCATTCCGTCACGCTTTCTTGTGATTCCGTTACGGACTAGCTTTAACTCTTGTGGTGACCCAATCACTCTTTTCTCACGAGGAAAAAAGTCGTATCATCCTTAGATACTCTATGTTAGCAAGAGATGGCATATAAGAATAATTATACAAAAGAGAGCAGCAAAACAATAGACAATTAACGTTAGCCAAATGGAGAACTGTAACTGTGATTCCGTCACGGAGATTATAGAACGAAAAACTGCAAATTTCGGAAGATTTTATACTTTATTTGGAACTTGACAGCAGTAACGAGCGACAAGACGTAGAAAGTCTGCTTGTAGAGAATACATTCTAAGTAACGAACACTTTAAACTTTTAAAGTACCTTCCATACCGTGATTCCGTCACGCTGAAATTCATGTTCTGTGTCGATTGTCATTGACTGACACACGGCTTGGTTGACACATGGCTTTGTAGTCTCAACAGTGAAGTGCTAAATGTATAATAGAGAGGTAAAAATCCTTCCCCTATCACATGATTACGTCGGGAATTTTCCTTTCGACACTGCCCGTGGTAAAGATTATTCAACGCAGAGCTATTAGGTATTTGTATCTGATGGGGTCGTTGATTACGAGAAATATTGGCATCTGGCAAAACAGTATACAGCTACGAACAGAGAGAACGTTATTTTAACATAACCTGCAACGAACATAATAAATGGCGAATTCAGCAAAGGGGATAGTACGAATAACTGTTAATTCGTGAAACAGTGTCAATGAATCACCTAAATACCCGAAATCCTTGGTGCAATATTCGGACGAGAATCTACGACATTGGCCATAAGCGTTTGGGGGCGTACTCGTGCTCTGTTATATATCCCTTTTCCCCTCATGTGACGTTAACTTTTCGCGAAACAGATAGTTTGTTTGGTTAAAATGAATTCTGCGGATCTGTCATGGTCGCCAATTTTGAATTTAATCCTTTGCACAGAGGATTATGCGATAGGTTTATTAAGTTATCACAAAATGACTGGATGTACCCTTCATTTCTGCAAATTGAAGGATACTATTCGTTTTCATTGATCACAGTGTTCGATATTGTTCTCCTTTCATGACCGAAAGTAATGCTACTCAGGGGTCGCAGTTTCAACATTTAGTTTTCAACAAACCTCGAATTAATGTGGCATTTCAATGCACTTAATTCAGACAACACAACCCTGAGAAATTGCTATTGCTCCGATCCCAATTGGGGGTCTTGTCTTTGTGCATCATGTCCATCTTACCTCACATGGGTCAAGATAAACACAACGTATTAAGGTGGTGGAAAATGATGCCGGCATACTGAAAAGAAGTCATGTGACGCCAATGCCAATTTTCTGACTGGATATCGGCAAACACCATAAGAACCCAAATTGATCCGTTTGACGATTTGCATCTCAGCCACGTTTAGATTGCTGATGGCCATATGGGCATCTTGAATGATATGCTTACCGGCTTGAACGGTATTAGAAATATCCGAGAGCAATGATAACAGTGTCAACCCAATTAAGTCATCTGATAAAAAACGATAAATTGTGTGATCGTTAGATAAAAAGAAACGGCCCAAACTGGGACAATATCAGAAGAATGCAAGTTCTTATTCAGATAACAGGTCTTTGAGGTCTGACGCTTCATTCTCTACCATAAACCACAGTCAAAAACTGAGCGCAGAATGATTTGTACAGAGAGCCAGCCTCGAGGACGAAACGTCCACCAGCAGAATCTCACCATATACAGATAACAATTAAACGCAACATATAAAGGCGGTGAAAAAGATGGCAGTGTACTGGCAAAAAGTCGTATGACCGGCAGAGCAATATTCTGACTGCCTATCTACCCATGTACTTCAAAATCCTCATGATGCTCATATGAACAGCCACAATCAAAGCGTGACTGAGATACAACATTCTCTAGATGACGATTTTACAACGATTATTATGGATTAAGAATAATGATCAGTGATACGGATTTGATATTTTTAGAACATTATGAGGTCTTGCCGGCATCATTGAAAACTGTTGACCGCTTCTCTCTTGCAGCAATCTAGCCTGTGTTTATGTATACTACATGTATGATTGTCTTTTTGAATTTGATGCTAATACTGTTATATGGAATAGGTCCTTGGAATATGGACGCGGATATTGTTTAATATTTGTTTGAATCTTGAATTATAAATGATGGACCAGACGCTTGTAATGAAAACATTTGTATCTCAGCCACGTTTTCATGATGATGATGTTAAAGTGGACCTTTTGAACGATACGCTCACACGGCCTCTAGATACTACCACGTGGGAATTTCACTATTGAAGAGCCGATGTACTCAGTCGTTTGCCTTTTTGGTTGTTTCCGCTCCTCCGTGGTCGAATATGCTCCTCCGTGGTCGAATATTGATGAAGACACATACTATTTCATATAGCAGTACATGTACATACGTACACACGTGGTAGGTTGAAGTCGGGGATCAGCATACACTATATGAACGTAAACCCAACATCGAAAGGGCGGTGGAAAACGATGCCGGCGTACTGACAAGAAGTCATATAAGCACACAGATTATTCTGAATTCAATCGTGCGAACCGAAATTCAATCTTAGATTATAGGAACCTACATACACTCTCAGAAATATTCAGTGATTAATCCTGAATAGATCGGCTGGACATTCACAACTCATTTTCAGGGATTTTATCAGAAATCCAGGGATAATTTCCTGAAATCCAGGTATATCATCCATGTTTTGAAGCTAATTACCTGAATTTGGCGAGATTTTACGAACCTGAATAGGGTCGGGAACTTACTAATCAGGGTGGTAAATTTGCCTGAATTTCAGGGAAAATCCTCTCATTCAGGGATCTTTTTTCTGAAATTCAGGGAAATACCCCTGGATTTCAGGTAAAATCTCTGAAATTGATCTATTCAAGATTATTCCCTGAATATTTAAGAGTGTAAGATACGTTTCTGAGAATATTTTGGGGTACGTCATCAGCTGTTGCCAAAGCCTTCTGGAATGCCCATCGTCCTCCTGAATGTTGCTGGAAATTTCTGGCTTGACGTGCATGACAAACTTTGGAATAATCATCGTACTTGACGGGAAGAATTATGTTTTTTCCAATGTGCTTCATTATTGTAACGTTTCGGTAGTAACAATATCTTCATCTGCAGGCGGGGGGAAATAAAACGCAAAATTGAACACTATAAACTTGCTTTTTAACTCTTTTATAGCTGTTTCATGTATCGAGGCTCAGTTGCATATGGTGTATTGAATGCACTGACATTTTCGTGTCCAAAGCTTAATGAGGCCTCATTTTTCCGTCATATGCAATAAGTACAATACAATATGACGATTGAACACGTACATGGAACAACTAATTTGGAGTTCATACGAAGAAACTAAAAGTTCTGTGAATCAATATCGCGGCAAAATGTTCGTTATTTTGTAAATAATATAAAATATGCTTAGGCAACTGTTGATATTTTACAACCCCTGAAATAGACGACCGATTGAAACGGACAAAATTTAATACACAATATATAGGTCAATATCACCATCGTTTGCTTGCTGAGAAGCACTGAGATAACTAACTCTTTTGCTGTTGAAATAAATCAAAACGCGTTGCTTTTGATCTTTGGTCGGAGACTGCGTACGATGGGACAGCATACATTGTACAACATTCAGCTGAGAGAACCAAATTTAACGCCACATTAAAAGGGTGGTGGAAAACGATGCCGGCCTACTGTCAAATAATCCCACAGACAAATATAATATACTGACTCCATATCTCTAAAACGTCACAAGAACCGAAAATGACCCCTGTGGTGATTTGTATCTCAGCTACGCTTTGATTGCAGATGTTCATATGGACATATTGAATTGACATGACCACACTGCATGTAGCACCGGCTTGAGCGGTATTAGATACAAACATTTCAGAGCGATGATGTAATAGCCCTATTAAGTCACCTTTTGGAAAATGATTAACAGTGTGACCGCCAGATACTAAAAAGCGGCCCAAACGAGGGAGGATTAAATTTTATTCGTATTCAGAACAATTATCCTTGTGGTCCAAGGTGTTTATCCAAGCTAAAACGAAAAGGCTTAGTTTAGTTCTACTGGTGCTATCAAAGAAATCATTTACTAGGAGCAAATTTGGCATTCAGTAGCCAGTTTTCGTGTATGATGATTTTTTTCATCTATAATCTTAAAGGAATAGTGAAAGTTTGCATAAAGTATGTTGCAAAGGAAAGAATGGTTTCATCAGTGCCAAAGTATTTTTTGTCAGCGATTGATTTTAACCGAATACGAGAGATCCTGAAGGATCTTGGCGCCCACCATTGTCCGATAATTGTAAGCTAATGACTAGAGGATCTTTTTGTCCATTGTTACTAAGTACAAACGATTGATTTGTAATTTTGTTTACAGAATTTCGAATCTGAGCGAAAAGGATCGGAAAAGGTCACTGAAAAACACCAAGATATCATCTAAGTTTCAGGAGTTTCAAGATTTCTAGAAACTGTACTTATGTCGGTTGTTATAATACAAGAGAAATGAGCGAAGTTAGTATGAAAGTGAATGTACATGTACGGAGGATTCTTTATTTCGTAGTATTTTTTTATTTATTTTTTTGCACGTGTCATCATTGGGTACTGGAAGCGAAGACCAATCTCTTTGACACTTTGGCATGAGCTATGAAACATACTTAAGATTTTATAATTAAGAACGAGTGCTAATTCTGTTCTGTTTATACGGCTATTTTGAGATATCTCTTTTAAGATACCATGCCTGAAAATAGTAAGATGGTACACTATTTAATGCTGAAGGGATCCGGTCTGCGCAGTAATGTTGACACTTCGAAAGTGCCTGAATCCTGATTATCTTCCTTAAAAAAAAGGCATCTTGCATATCGAGACCCTAAGGGGAATCTGTGTACCAAAAAAGAGAAAGATCCATGCAGTAGTTCCTGAGAAATGACGATAAAGTTTCATGGGGAAATCCAAGATGGCTGCCTGGTGGCTATACTGGATTTTCAAATCGTACCAGGAAAGGTATCTTGCACAACTAGATCCCAAGGGGAACCTGTGTACCAAATTTGAGAAAGATCCATGCAGTAGTTCCTGAGAAATCGCGATAATGTTTCATGGGGAAATCCAATATGGCTGCCTGGTGGCCATATTGGTTTTTTCGAATCGGACCAGAAAAGGTATCTTGCACAACTAGACCCCAAGGGGAACCTGTGTACCAAATTTTAGAAAGATCCATGCAGTAGTTCCTGAGAAATCACGATAACAAGGATTCATGGAGAAATTCAAGATGGCTGCCTTGTGGCCATATTGGATTTTCGATTCGGACCGAAAAAGGTATCTTGCAAAACTAGACCCCAAGTGGAACCTGTGTACCAAATTTGAGAAAGATCCATACAGCACTTCCTGAGAAATGACGATAACAAAGTTTCATGGGGAAATCCAAGATGGCTGCCTGGTGGCCATATTGGATTTTCAAATCGGACCAAAAAAGGTTTCTCGCACAACTAGACCCCAAGGGGAACCTGTGTACCAAATTTGAGAAAGATCCATGCATTAGTTCATGAGGAATCGCAATAACAAGGTTTCAAAGGAAAATCCAAGATGGCTGCCTGGTGGCCATATTGGATTTTCGAATCGCACCAAAAAAGGTATCTTGCACAACTAGACCCCAAGGGGAACCTGTGTACCAGATTTGAGAAAGATCCATGCAGAAGTTCCTGAGAAATCCCGATAACAAGGTTTCATGGGGGAAATCCAAGATGGCTGCCTGGTGGCCATATTGGATTTTCGAATCGGACCAGAAAAGGTATCCTGCACAACTAGACCCCAAGCGGAACCTATGTACCAAATTTGAGAAAGATCCATGCAGTATAAGTTCCTGAGAAATCGCGATAACAAGGTTTCATGGGGAAATCCAAGATGGCTGCCTGGTGGCCATATTGGATTCTCGAATCGGACCTAAAAAGGTTTCTTGCACAACTAGACCCCAAGGGGAACCTGTGTACCAAATTTGAGAAAGATCCATGCAGGAGTTCCTGAGAAATCGTGATAACAAGGTTTCATGGGGAAATCCAAGATGGCTGCCTGGTGGCCATATTGGATTTTCGAATCGGACCAAAAAAGGTTTCTTGCACAACTAGACCCCAAGGGGAACCTGTGTACCAAATTTGAGAAAGATCCATGCAGTAGTTCCTGAGAAATCGCGATAACAAGGTTTCATGGGGAAATCCAAGATGGCTGCCTGGTGGCCATATTGGATTTTCGAATCGGACCAAAAAGGTATCTTGCACAACTAGACCCCAAGGGGAACCTGTGTACCAAATTTTAGAAAGATCCAATGAGTAGTTCCTGAGAAATCGCGATAACAAGGTTTCATGGGGAAACCCAAGATGGCTGCCTGGTGGCCATCTTGGATTTTCGAATCGGACCAAAAAAGGTATCTTGCACAACTAGACCCCAAGGGGAACCTGTGTACCAAATTTGAGAAAGATCCATGCAGTAGTTCCTGAGAAATCGCGATAACAAGGTTTCATGGGGAAATCCAAGATGGCTGCCTGGTGGCCATATTGGATTTTCGAATCGGACCAAAAAAGGTATCTTGCACAACTAGACCCCAAGGGGAACCTGTGTACCAAATTTGAGAAAGATCCATGCAGTAGTTCCTGAGAAATCGCGATAACAAGGTTTCATGGGGAAATCCAAGATGGCTGCCTGGTGGCCATATTGGATTTTCGAATCGGACCAAAAAGGTATCTTGCACAACTAGACCCCAAGGGGAACCTGTGTACCAAATTTGAGAAAGATCCATGCAGTAGTTCCTGAGAAATCGCGATAACAAGGTTTCATGGGGAAATCCAAGATGGCTGCCTGGTGGCCATATTGGATTTTCGAATCGGACCAAAAAGGTTTCTTGCACAACTAGACCCCAAGGGGAACCTGTGTACCAAATTTGAGAAAGATCCATGCAGTAGTTCCTGAGAAATCGCGATAACAAGAAATTGTTTACGGACGGACGGACGACGGACGGCGGACGGACGGACGGACGACGGACCACGGACAAAAAGCGATTTGAACAGCCCACCATCTGGTGATGGTGGGCTAAAAAAGGTACATACAGCAAAAATGCCAAATATATACTGGAGAGCGTCCCGTTGCGTTATTGGTGAATTAATAACGTTAGCTAATTTAGGGCAAGTAGTTTTGTTCCTATACCGATGTATAACAGTGTGCATAGCGGCATATTAGATTAAATAAAGAAACACAATATTGAATTATCTCATACAAACTATAATGGGGAACGGCACTCACGGGCTGCCGCCTAAAGTTTATCGACTTTCTGCTTGGTTGAAAAACAAATCACAGAAAAGGAATAAAAAATGTTCTATTAGGTTTTGTTGAAATGGTTCTTTCATTTGCAGTATTCTTTTTCAAATGTTTAATATTCCTTTAAGCATGTCGGCTAATGGTGAAACAAAATAATTAACTTTTTGAATAATGTGTGTTGTTGCATTCATACTTGTGTAGTATGAGGAAAACCAAAGAAAAATGTACATTTTTTAGCTTCAGACAATGTTAAGTCGATTGATCCATGCTCTATTTGATAACCCAGAAAACATAGGGAATAGCCCTGGTTCTGAAGCATATTCATGAAAAATTCATATAAATAGTATTTAACTTTTTCTTATATTCTAATTGTTTGCGGATGATCAAAATATCTATCAAAATTTATCAAATTGGATAGATGTTGCTGGGCAAAATTCTCGGTAGATTTACGTGAAATGCCTAACCCAGGAAAGGTGGATAACCTAATAGAAAAATACAGGCAAAATAATGCCCTCATCAAAACACATCTGATCAAGGGTCTGGTTACAGAGACCACCATGTATGAGTGACGGTTAGCTCGATTGAACACACATGAATATTTGTGTAAGAACAGGCAAACTGAGCTGGTATGACCCGAAGCTATAATGTTCTCGTCAATTAGGCATGTTAAAAATAGCGAGATCTATAATCTGTGTGAATCCATGCATGCAATTGATCACATATTTGGGAGATGGGGGAGGCAATTATATATTGTAAGTTAACTTTAAGGCTCATTTCTAAAACCATTAATCGAAATGTCGTAGAAATACCTCCCTCCTTGAACCATTGTTGGCGGACGTGAACTCGGCGTATTAGCAACGTTCATCAGTTTTCATGAAAAACCTATAGCCTCTGTAGCGAAGGTTTTACACTACAAACTGATGGTCATGTAAAGTAATGCAGAAAACCACCTGGTGTTCATATGAACACCATATGAACAGGCACAATCATAGCGTGACTGAGATACTTAATTCTCTGGATAACGACAACAACGAAAATTCTATGGATTCAGTATACTGATCAGCGATACGGATTTGATATTTTATAACACGATGTCTTGCCGGCATCATCGAAAACTGTTAACTGCTTCCCTCTTGAGGGAAATTTGACTATGTTTATGTATACAATGCTTTTTCTTTTAATATTGATGCTTATGCTGCTACATGAATTAGGTCCTTGGATTATGATAGCGGAAAATCTTTAATGGACTACGGCTGGATATTGAATAATGGATTGTGCGCTTGTATGCAGACCCCAAGTTATGTTTTATCTTCTGTCAAATTCGAAGTATGGTAACGTACATAATAATCATGAAAATCGAACTTTGCCACATTGTATCCTGTAAAGTTCTGAAATTACTCTGGAACTGTTGCCATTTACATTCTGTTTAACGTTACTCTCTAAAAAAACTTGAGTAAACTGTTCTACTCAAGTTTGAGTGAAATGTTACTTTTCACTCAACTTGAGTTACTTTTCACTCAAGTTCACTCAACTTGAGTGGGATGAATTTCCACTCTAATGCTTGAGTGAATGTCACTCAGGTTGACTGCATTTAACTCAAGTTGAGTGAAAATCTCACTCAAATTTTGAGTGGGATGAATTTCCACTCTTACTTGAGTGAAATTTTACTCAACTGTTTTTAGAGAGTATGGTGAAAATCAAACTGGAAATCGCGGTCCTATGGGATCATATAAATCTTACGTGTTTTTTAATGTATTTGGTAAAATTATATTAATTATTATTATGTCAATGTGCATATTTGTCAAGAGTAACCTCTGCCAAACCCTTGTTTATCATTCCAAAGTTATTTCCCGCCCAATTCTGTACCTAAAGTGAACTTGATATGATCGATACCATCATTTTATCTCACATGATATTTTGTATCTCTTCTGCATATCTTCCATTCGAACACTTTGTCCTATATGTATTTAGATCAACAAGAAAAGTGCAAAATGAGATTCGATCTGTTAGGAAGAACGCAAAAGATTCATATATGCAACGCCGCGAAAAGACTCTTTTTTAATATGAATATATTATTTTGTCATTTAGAAAGTGATCATCTAACAGCATTTTCATTATTTTTGGAATTACACAGGCCTAGTATAGCACAAATGGGAGGCCCGTTGGCCGAGTGCTTAGATCGCCGACATATAACGCTGACGGTTGGGTGCCTTACTCTGGTGGTCGCTGGTTCGAATCCCGCATGGAACTCGATCAATTTTCAGCACGACTATTCATATTTTGATCTGTGGCGTTTTGGAAAAAGGTCAAGGTCAACTTGGCCTAGCACGTCATATAGTTTAGCCTAATATGTTTTCCTGTCTTGGAAACATAACAACACTGATCTCATCGTGTTACAAGGAATCCACATATTAAACTGGGAAGAACATGTCACGTGTTTGAACGAAATTTGGCATTTGTGTCTAGATGATGTCTCCCAAGAGTATCAGATGTCCCTCCACAGATCACTCTCGCAAGTAGTAACTTGATGTAGGATATACATACACCTAATATGAGAAGAAACCGTTAAGTCTGTCTGAATATTATTGCTCGGAAACTGAGAGTGCGACACACGGACGCAATCATGTGATGTTCCAATTTCCCGACTATAGCCTTTTCAGTGTATCCTGGGACGAGTTTAATATTCGTCCCAGGTGTATCTGAGGACAAAATCGAGAACTAAACCAAGAGAAATGTTGTCACGATATATTTTATCAAAACATTCCAACACATGATATAGTTTTTGGAAACTTAACGGAAGACGCATGAAGTGTCAGTATATTCCATTTGAGATGTATATTCGAGTAAAGTTCATCCAAGTTCTTCTTCGGTCATGTGCCAGTGCGCCATAATGGATTTGTATCACTACAGGCAATCAGACCTGCAGTTGTCCAGACGGTTCAATACACAGATATATAATTTTCCCGACGACAATGGCAAAGACCGTGTTTACAGTCTTTTGATCTCGATCACTATTGTCCGTGTAGACCGCTTTTTCTTTTCTTACATGACCACATAGATCGGTGTATTTTTCTAGTATTTAGAACCGTACAAATAGAACAATTGGTAAAACTATGATATATAACAAATTAACGGAAAATACAGTGTTTGAAAGCATTATGCGACACTTTACTAGTAACATAAATCAACTGAAAAATTAATGTTTCTATATGTTGTCATGGTATTGTAGTCTATTATTAGACAGGATGCTTCTAGAATATATGACGCAAGCTTGTTTACGTGTGTTAATCACTTCGATCTTTCTAGAAGATTATTATAAATTGTGTCTAGGCCAGATGATGATGTAATGCATATTCGAGAGGTTTCTTGGTTTGGTAGAATGTACTGGAATGCCGCATAAAGTATAAATAGCGTAACACTCAGTTATTCGAGTAGGGAATTCAAACTGGCTTTATGTGGGTGCGTTATACTATATTACCTTTGCTGAGGACTGCTGGATTGTATATTCCTGTGAATTGACTTTTGGCTGCGTTGTAATCTACGTGATTGAACTGTCGGAAATTGGACATTTACTAGGACTCTAATCAACCGAGCAGTTTTGGACTACCAAAATACAGAAAAGTGATTTGTGCACGTCGGCATAGACTGTAAACAGATGTGTGCACGTCAACACGGACTGTGAAGTATACACAGGTATAGCATTGAACAGTAAGACTATATTTCACATTTATTTGTTGTATTGACCTTACTTAATTTGTATATGATTTTAGTATTGTAAATAAATATTTGATTGTTAATCCTTGACTTCACAAACCTTTTCTGTTACGTTTTTTCTCTTATCGTAAATTTGACGTTACAATGTTCAACAATCGAGTACCAAATATATGTTTATAGTAAATCGTTGCTTTCATACAAGTTTGATTTTCAGGTTTACATAATTACTGTTTCGTTTCGTTTTCTTCAGACGATCGTGCTTCCAGTTATTTTTGTTTTTACGGTTTATAATGTCTCAGTAAATTATAGCGTCGTTTCTCAAGTGAAAAGCTAAGAATTATTTCCGTATAAAAACATTTCGGCCAAAATAACAAATTAATTGATGGAAATTTAATGGAAAACTCAAAATAAAACTTCATTTTTCAACACGTTCAATAGTCCAATACCAGATTATTTCGTCTCTGTCAAACAATTTTACATTTCAAAGATATATATGACTTCACTTTTCAATCAACTCATATATGAAGTAAATGGGATAATTTGTCTGAACCGCGGACTCGGGTTTCTGTCATTCCCTTAAACCAATCCATCGTACATGAATGCATATCCGACGCGAGGATCATTGCATGACCAGTAATTCATCACGGCAACTACCATCTCTTCCACCTGAAGATACCCATCCTCATCAATATCGATCTGTTTGAAAATGCTCGAAACAGTTTTTTTGTTTTTAATGTTGAAATGGCCGTAGAAGAGTTGAAACTCTTCCTCGTCTATCAAGTTATCATCGTTGCGGTCCATGATACTGGAAAAAACTTGGCCGAAGTCATTATTTCGTGTCTGAACTGTGCCAGATTATTTTCGTAGGAGGATTTTATGGCTTTGACATTGCCATTTTCATCAACTTTTCCGTTCGTCGTCAGCGGTTCGAATGTCGGCCACCATTTCTCTTTTATGAGTTTCTGCGTTTCGAGTCCATGCGTGTCCCCAGCGGCGTATGTCTTCAGCATGTTCCTTCCTAATTCCTCGAAGTCTTCCCGTGATATGTAACCATCCTTGTTGACGTCAAAGAAACGGAAATATTTCCTATACTTATCTTCTAAATATTTGCTGGCCGCCATCGTGTATCTGAAAAATATATAGACATCTTCAGTGAACAAAATATAGCTTATTGGTAAAGGACGTGGCACATATTTCAGCAAGAGGCGGCCGAACTGAAATATCACGTTGATTGTATTTCTCATCGAAGTACCTTTCTGACAGCAACTTTCATCACAACGATACGGTTCAAAATATATCGCATTACTTACCGCAAATGGGCAACACTGAAGGTCGTACACCTATTAAAAATGTTCTTGTCGCGACATATGTAACTTATAAATATAACATGACAACATAATTATATAATCCAGAGCCACCTTGCTGTAAAAGTTGTATTGAGGCAGGTTAGTTTTACAGATATCACTTGTCTATTTCGAGTTCGCGTTCAATATTCCGTATGCCCTCTATACATGTACGTCATATGGTAATTCCATCTTTATAGTTATTATTTAGTCGTATAAATTCCCAGTAGAATGCCTGACATACCAAAGCCCGCTATAATCATGAGCCTGCTATAATCATAAGGACACGTCCCAGTGTGAAAATCCTTCTGTGGATTATCCATAAGGTGGATCGCTGGGCAAAATCGATGTTTTCATTGACAAAAATGCCATAAGAAGAGAAAAGTGTGCTGTCACATGTGAAAATGGGAGTAAATGACGTTAACAGGAGACAACTCTTCGAAATGATCTTTGACATTTGAACTTCTTTGACTTCTCAGTTTTCAGATGACATCAGCGCATTTACATATATGTTTTTATGTTAACAATATATTACTATAATAGGAAAGGAATAATCCGAATTTTCCCACACTCAATCAAGACTTGAACGTGGTGCATTGGACTTGCTCTTCTAAATCGATTTCGACTTTCAATTTATTGTAAGGTAAAAAAGCTACATTCATCTTTGGAAAAAAGAAAATGCGCCACCCGTTAAATTTGCAGAAGTCGATACGCTTTGATACAAAATATTCCTAATTTATAGGACAGAATCAGAACCTTGGAAAATATTCGAAAAGTTCTAGAATGTAGACGTACGTTAGACTATCTGATACTCATACTTGTGGTCATCAGAAAAAATATATCTGTACAAACTCAGCTTCTCCGCGTAAACGCAATTTAACCCACATTATAGAAATGAACTTGAATATCCATAATACGCCAAGCTTCGATACAATTTGTCGTTTGTTAGAGACCCCAAAACAACTGCATAATGATTCCTTTGGAATGTGACACAGAAACTTCCGACAACTTCATTTGTCACGACGTAACATATTGTTACATTGTGATCTCAATGGCTCGTTGTTTTCAAGAAGAAATTTTCTTGCTATGAAATTTTCGCATAAAAATGAATTTGACAAGAGTTCTTCCGAATATGATCCAGACATGGCAACAATACTGCAATCTTGTAAGCAAATAACTAAAAACCTCGAATGAGAAATTCTATGGGAAAACAATACATAGTGTGTACATACCTCGAGATGCACCGTTACACTTTGTTCTCTCGGCCTTCTTCTGTATTTGCAGTCTCGAAAGAGCCTCAGAGTGAATAAGTTTAATACAGTCAACTCAGAGAATATATCTAGTTCTTCTTCGGTAAAAGTACTTGCGGTTACAACTACTGAATTCATCCAGACAAGCTTAGCAAGAAATTATGGCCTCGGGCTTCTTCCGTTGATCCTTTCTTACACATACTGTTTGTGCATTGAACGGAACGTACCTTTTATCTTTATAATCACAAAATGAAACTTGTTACTATATACATATCTATGTTTATATTGGTGTGGAAATTAACAGCATCTCCCTGAACCACAATTTGCAAAGCAAGTGTTCTTAATCTATTTCTTTATTGTATTTGACCATATTCATTCGATTGTTTTAGTTTCATATATATGTGTATAGTATTTTCCTATAGCAGGCTCGTTTTAATTTCCAGCGTTTTACAGTTTTGAGAAGGCACAAATGTCATGTGCACGATGACTGGCATAGTAATTGACCTGTCGGTACCATGCTTACTAGTGCTGGAGCGCATCTATAAAACGTTGCAACCTCAGTACAACATAGATTTCTCGATTTTGTTTTCTTTCTGCCAGATACCTAAAGAGATAAAATCAAAACATTAACCAAAATTTGAAGCATTAGTTCTACTGAAAAAAGAGTTGTACTAAGGCAGGTTAGTTTTACAGATATCACTTGTCTATTTCGAATTCGCATGTAATATTCCTTATGACCTCTATACATGTACGTCATATGGAAATTCCATCTTTTCCTACGAAGTAGGCTACAGATTGCAAATTGTCCGGTAATGAGTCAGTCAGTCAGTCAGGCAGTCAGTCAGTCCATCCAAATCCTTTCGTCGGCAAAATAAGGAGAACCGTTGACATTAGAACCTTGATTTTTGGCATGAACGTGCATTAGGGCATTGTTACCAGCAAGTTCTGATCTGAAATAATTCTGATTAAAATTAGATTGATAATTAACACTTCAGTATATGGTTATAGATATATGTGAACTGTAACCTTTAACGTGTATCCTATTTCACATTGGCCACACCAGGCTTGAGCCTTCAAATTCAGGTCAAATTACCCACAGCTAAAAATACCCTGTCTCACTGTATGCCACATGGCCCTATTACTGAGGTTAATCTTTAACTACTGTATATACCCTCAAACAATCAGCGCTGTTTCCATAACGAAGCTGAGGTGGTTTAACGTTTATCAATGAAGAAAATCACCGATCAACCGCCATAGAATATAATGTGAAACAAGAAAACCGGAATAGTACATTCATCAGATTGCCGATGCCCAAAATGTGTTGTCTCATATATCTAGATAACAACGTGATGTAGAGACGCTATTTATTCGTCTTTGTACCGGTTATGCTCAGGAGAATGACATAGAATCATTATTATCTTGTGCATAGAAGGTGTTGGTCTTGTGTTGAGTTACCGTAAACTACATAAATGCTACCTTTCTACTATAGTACTATATATAAAAATTTGTTGTATTGTTGGGAAAATAATGTGATTCAAAAAGTTGTTTTGATCCTGTACAAGGGCACTGAAAACCATTAAAGAGATGTAAATGTATTTTCACACGTAAAGCTTGAAATCTACTGAACCTATATTATTCAATCTGTTTCCTTTAATTAAAAA
This sequence comes from Hanleya hanleyi, assembly GCA_036873755.1. NCBI lineage: Eukaryota > Metazoa > Mollusca > Polyplacophora > Lepidopleurida > Hanleyidae > Hanleya > Hanleya hanleyi. Next base: position 30,943 of record JAVTVY010019578.1, on the reverse strand, counting down.
ATTGTAAAATTAAATCGGCGATCGTTATTTATTTTGGAATGAAGGCGCATTAGGAGACTGTTACCAACAAGTTCTGAGCTGACCTACTTTTGATGAAAATTTCTGGTGATTTTTGATGAAAATCACTGGCGATTCAGACTTGGGCGGTGCCCATCTTAATATAGGCAGGATTTCAACTGGGGGTGGGAATTTCCAAGAGTTCAGTTCGCGTTCGAGCCCTAATGCCTACTGTACTTCGTAGGTCATGTGACGTTAGTCACACTGCCATGTATAATTATTGTTTAGTCGTATAAATTCCCAGTAGAATGCCTGACATACCGAAGCCCGCTATATTCATGAGCCTGCTATAATCATAAGGGCACGTCCCAGTGTGAAAATCCTTCTGTGGATTATACATAAGGTGGTTCGCTGGGCAAAATCGATGTTTTCATTGACAAAAATACCTTAAGAGGAGAGAAAGTGTGCTGTCACGGGTAAAAATGGGAGTAAATGACGTTAACATGAGACAACTCTTCGAAATGACGTTGTCACCCATCATTGCTGCCTGAGCCACCTCAAAAAAATTGACCCTACGTCATAAAAATATCAGACTCTGAAAAATTTGAAGTTGAGAGTGTGCATATAAAAGTTTGTAAGTATATTTTAGGGTGTAGCAAAAGGGCCTCATACTAGGCGGGTAGGGCTGAACTTGGAGAATTCCCTTTAATTCAGGACATACTGTTAGGCTCAGCCAAATACATGGCCAGATTAGCAGAAACTGTTCCAACCAGATTAATATCGTTAGCATACAAGGCTAACGTGTCTATGCTTAATCAAAATAAATCGTGCTGGTTATCTTCCACCAAAAAAATTGTTCGTCAAATTGGGCCAATGGGGCACTTTGTGTAATAATCTTCTGAGCTTTTCTGCGAAATTGAACTCTATTTCTGAAGCAACCAAACAACATTTACAAGAAACCTTCCATTCCGTTCTACACAACGATAATGTCCGGAAAGGGGTTGGAAACAAGTTACGAACGTATAGACTAGCCAGGAATCAATCAGGCTTGAACCATACTTGATTGAAATTGTAGTTTAAGGGCCGCTTCCCATACGGATTTCGCGGCCCATCAACTCAATGTTTTATTTAAATTTCACGGTACATTTCTTAGTTAATTTAACCCTATCTGGCCTGGGCTTTTTGGGACCTGTCCAGGCCTGGGGGGGCCGAAATGGCCCCCCCTAATTATTTTTCTTACCCCTTGAGCTAGGGAGCTGAAACTTATTACACTATACCCTTGGGTCAAGCTCTATCAGAAAATGTAAAAAAATCCAAGATGGCCGCTTTGATGACGTCACAGTGACGTCATTTTCAAAAACGGCATTTTTTGGTCGATTTTTCGGTCGGATTTTCCGAATTTTTTATTTTTGCAATTTCTCCACAAAAACTGCATGAAAAATTAGCAAATATTAATGTGATATGAAATAAAATAATTTTTGCCCACTTTTCATCGCGGAAAAGCAGAAATTTTGAAGAAATATGACAAAAAATCACTTTTCTGGTACACCACGTGGCCGCCATCTTGAATTTACCCATGATCCTTTGCTCGGGGGGTTATGCAAGTAGGATCAAAATGACCCCAATAAGATAAACTATAAAGTCGCGGAGTTTCAGCTCTCCATTTTTCGCTGTTCCGGAGATAGTGCAGAAAGTTTGGTAGGGGGGGCCATAATGGCCCCCCCCAGGCCAGGTAGGGTTAAGATCTTTTGCAGCGCTAGATATTAAAATAAATAATTAAATAATGAATAACAATAACAATGAGGAACAAGCAGCCAGAGGATGCTAGGTCCCCCGCCAAAATGGCAGCAATATTTATAAGCGCTGTCGGTTTCAGAAGATATTCATGAGGATGGCAACAGCTACTTCACAGGCGTAAGAAGTAGAGGGGTCTTTCCACCTTCGCAGGTTTTGAGATCAACTCTGAATGGCTGACTGAATGTTGATTGCTACTGTAATATATTTTCTTTACCATGTAGCATGAAAATTATGTAACCGAAATGCAACCCCAAGAGAATTCATGGCATATTATCTGCAAACTAAATTTGACAAGAATATGAAGGCATCCTCAACCTATTGCCCAGAAACCAAATTTAGACTTTGCCACAAGGAGTCACCACCTGTAGGTGCAAGCAGGCAAAACACAATCCCAAATGACATCTCATGTCATGGAATCGGCATATGAACTTTGAGACTCTGAAGAGGAATCCTCAAGTTATTGCCGGTACTAGATGCCCACCGGTGTTCATGTTATTTGGGGCGGGTCACATATGAATACAAAATTTGAAAATAATCTGATGAGCAGTTGCCAAATTATTGCCCGGAAACAAATTTTTCCACCAGGAGACGCCACCTGTAGGCAGAAGCGGGAAAAATACAATCCCAAGGAACATGGTATCGTGGGGACATCTGCATACCAAATTTGAGAAGAATCCGATGAGGGTCCTCAAGTTATTGCCCAGAAACCAAATTTAGATTTTGACACCAGGTGACGCCACCTCTAGGCGCAAGTCAGTGAAATGCATTATCAAGCGACATCTTATGTCACGGTACATTCATACAAAATTTGAGAAGAATCCGATGGTCAGTTCTCAAGTTATTACCCGGCAACGAATTTGTGATGTTGCCACCAGGTGGCGCCACCTGTGAGTGCAAGTGAGCGAAAGGCAATCCCAAGCAACAGCTCCTGGCATGGTAAATGCATGCCAAATTTGAGAAGAATCCGATGAGCCGCAACGTTTCTCATGTTACCCAGAAAGGTACATATGTAGGATATTTCAAAGAAATTCGACCAAGTGTTTCTAAGTTATCACTTGCAGCATGGAATAATGGAATGAACTCTAGTGGCGCCACCTCCGGGTGGATTTTGCTGAAACGCATCACCAACGGTGTTTTGTCGCAGGGAATGCATTTACCAAATTTCGAAGAAATCCGACAAATTGTTCGAAAGTTATCGCTCGCGAAGGATTTGAACAAACATGAACGGACATGCATTAAAGATTGGAACAAGACCCAGTGGCGCCACCTACAGGCGGATCTTGCTGAAACGTAATACCAGCGACGTCTTGTCGCAAAGAATGCAGATGCCAAATTTCGGAGGAATCCGACAAAGCATTTAGGAGTTATCGCTTACGCAGTATTTACACGGACATGCACTAAATATTGGAACAAGACCCAGTGGCGCCACCTACAGGCGGATCTTGCTGAAATGTAATACCAACAGACGTCTTGTCGCAAAGAATGTAGATGCCAAATTTCGGAGGAATCCGACAAAGCATTTAGGAGTTATCGCTTATGAAGCATTTGCACGAACATCCACGGACATGCACTAAAGATTGGAACAAGACCCAGTGGCGCCACCTACAGGCGGATCTTGCTGAAACGTAATACCAACAGACGTCTTGTCGCAAAGAATGCAGATGGCAAATTTCGGAGGAATCCGACAAAGCATTTAGGAGTTATCGCTTACGAAGTATTTGCACGGCACGGACATGCACTAAAGATTGGAACAAGACCCAGTGGCGCCACCTACAGGCGGATCTTGCTGAAACGTAATACCAAGAGACGTCTTGTCGCAAAGAATGCAGATGCCAAATTTCGGAGGAATCCGACAAAGCATTTAGAAGTTATTGCTTACGAAGTATTTGCACGGACATGTCCGTGCATGCACGGCATGCACGGACACATAGAAGCAAGACCTCAGTGGCGCCACCTACAGGCGGATCTTGCTGAAACGTAATACCAAGAGACGTCTTGTCGCAAAGAATGCAGATGCCAAATTTCGGAGGAATCCGACAAAGCATTTAGAAGTTATTGCTTACGAAGTATTTGCACGGACATGTCCGTGCATGCACGGACACATAGAAGCAAGACCCCAGTGGCGCCACCTACAGGCGGATCTTGCTGAAACGTAATACCAAGAGACGTCTTGTCGCAAAGAATGTAGATGCCAAATTTCGGAGGAATCCGACAAAGCATTTAGAAGTTATTGCTTATGAAGTATTTGCACGGACATGTCCGTGCATGCACGGACACATAGAAGCAAGAACCATTTTAAAGTCCCCGGCCGCGTTGCGGCGGTGGACAAATATAAATACTAGTAGAGAAGAGTCGCTATGTACAAGTCGTTAAGTCTGTTATTGGTTTTTATACTGGAAAATATTTGTTGTAATCGCGTGGATGATTCCTTTGTCTCTGTACCCCATAGTACGCACAAAGCCGTCCAGAAAAAAACTGGGAGAACCAGGGCGACTTCAGGATTCTTCGAGACGACTTCCCTAACGACGCCCTTGGGAACAGGGTGGGTCCTTCCAGAAATCTGTGCCTGTAACAATTGCTTGGAGTGTGTAGTGGGGTACAGAACGGCAGGTCTACGTCCTATATTGCGTGAAAGTCAAAGGATCATATTCTGTGTTGAGGCGTCAGTTCGGTAACATCTAAGGGGTAGCGTGTCCGGTGTGGTCTAGGGTCGAGTATTCTGATTCTGGGTGTTCTTGCTATGCGGCGTTGTCACTCAAGGCGCTGTTGGTATTCTTGTAATCGTCATCCGTCTTCTGTTTCAGGTCTTGTCCAACTCGTCTGTGGTCTTCGGTGTGCCTGTATCATATGAAATAGAAGGCTTGTAGTCATTCTTGTTTTCTATTGTTTTTCGATGCAATAATTTGATATATCTTCCTCCCAACAACAGGCACGCCCCGACCGTCAGTCACATAATATGAATAGCAATATATAATTAAGTGAGTAAATAGATCAACAAATGAATAAATAACTAAACATTTCGATAGATTCAGTACACGGTGAATACACAAATAAATGGCTCTGTATTATTTCTGTATGCATTATCGTTTGATGGCCATAAAGAATTTGTAGACAATGAGATAGACGGCCCTCAGTATCAAGGTAACTCCGCCATCACCATTTCCTATATTTTATGCCGAATACTGCTCGCTATATGCGATTTGGCCGTGCTAATGTTGTCATGAATTCAATTAGATTTGGCCATCGTTTGTTTTGTAGGACAGTGGAACAGACGGCCCTCAGTATCAAGGTAACTCCGTTATTGCCATGCCTATTTTATTTCTAAATGTGTCTGTGACATTTTGGCCGGATGTTATGTATGGATAGTTTATTATGGCCATAATGTTTTGTATGGCTATGGTGCACACGGCCCTCAGTATCAAGGTAACTCCGCTGCAACCATACCATTTGTTGAAGTCAGAAGAATGATTTGGCCTCTATCAAATCGTGTCATAGTACTTGGTGTACTAGTAGTTGATTATGTGGGGGAAAAAAATGCTGACTGCGCATGTACGGCGGTAGTATTATATACTGGAGTAATAACCAGCAGTTTTGATAAAATTTATCAAGGACTTGAATACCTGATTTCTAATGGGGGGCTTAGGGTTTAATAACGCTGGTAATGTTAAGGGAGTGTTGAATTTTTTTAATTCGTTTCTAAGTGCCACACGTTGTTGGTTGTGGATTGGGCATTCGAGTAGCACGTGTTCTATTGTTTCTCCTACATTGTTGCATGCGGTACAGAGTGGTGGGGTGTTTTTCAGAAGCATGGACAGATGTGATTTAAGTCCGGTTTTGCCTAGTCTTAATCTGGTGATTATGCGGTCATCACGTTTATTGTCTAACTGGAATGCCTGGGCTTGTCTTTTCTCTCCATCAAGGATCTTATGTAACCACCGTCCACGTTCTTCTTCGTTCCATTCCTTTTGCCACTTGCTATCTATTTTGCGTCTAATGATAGTGTTGAGTTCTTTATATCCTAATCCTATTGGCACATCGTGTGTAGTTTTAGCAAGACTGTCTTTGGCAGTTTTGTCGGCTGCTTCGTTACCTCTGATGTTGACATGCGCGGGGACCCATGCTAAAATGGCGTCTATACCCTCGTTGTGTATTTGTGTACATATACATTCTATTTTGTGTATGAGATCAGGTCTACTGTCAGATATAGAATTTTTGATGGATGTGAGTCCACTAAGGGAGTCACTGAGTATCACCGCACGGATTGGTTTGCGCTCGATGATCGATTCGAGAGCCTTAATTATAGCAATCAGTTCACTAGTGTATACAGACATATTGTCTGGAAGTTTGAAACCATTTTGTATGTTGAGCTCAAGTATAACAAAAGCTGATCCTGTGTTATTACTTGTGTTTTTCATACTATACTGAACCATACTTAGAACATACACACAGTTATAAACATCGTAAATGCTTTTGTTGTCTACGAGTGAGTAATCACCAACTGATGATTGAAAAAGGACGTTACACAAATTTATCTCCCCTTGATTTTGCCCAGCCATAATCGAGGACGAAAAGCACTTTGTGTTACATTGCCCAAGTTATGCTGCCCTTAGAAATAATTTATTTAATACTGTAATATCCCAGGACAGAAATGTTGACAGCTGTTCAACAGAAAACACTTTCTTATATATTCTTCGTAATAATAATCCATCCATTTGCAAAATTATTTGTAAATATGTTGCAAACTGTAATAATCTCCGACAAGATCTACTAAATACTGGGCCTTGCTCGAATAGCGCCACTCAATAAGTGTTATACTGTATTGTAGTATACGAGATGATATGTCCTGTAAGTTTGGAATTAATTGACCTGTTGTTATAGTTATGTGAATTTTGTATTCTGTCAGTCATTGACGCTTGTACAATAAAGAATTATCTTATCTTACCTCAATATAAGACCCTTTGGTTGGACATTGGAGACAGCATCATTTATTTTCGGTACGTTGTTATGCTTTGATACAGCACGTACCATAGTCAATCACATACCACTCGACCCTTACATGTCTGCCGATTAATGTGGAAAAGACGAAATATATTACTTTCTGAAAGTGTCATCAGAATTTTGCGGCAATGTAACACCTTCTTGGATAAATAATAATTCGAACAACTCTGGACAGCCTCGGGCAGCAGGAAGTAACCCATCAACACACATTAAACCTCGGGACTGTTCTAGCAATAAAAATAATCAGCGTTCCCTACCCTCGTGCTTTGTTGATCTGCTGACGTCACAATGACGAAGTATCGAAAAATATACTCTGTGGTTCAATTTTTCCTGATTTCCGGAATGCTTTAGTTTATTCTCCCGTTCTAATATCTTGATGTGGTTTCAAATAAATCTGACCAGAATCTACCAAAATGTTTCGTGATTAAACGAAGTAGACTCAGATCATTTATCTTCCATTTAAGTGGATACGGAAATCAACGTCGGCTACGTCCGGTGAATAACAAATACACAATAATATGCGACATGTTTGTGTTCTGCCATGGGTGACATTCTTGTCAGAAGTAACTCAGGGATTTCCTCTAGTCATTATTCCAAATTCGACCGGCCTATGTTCAAAGTATGCAATAACTTCGGTAAATATTATAATTTATTATAACCTTCTGTGCCGAGGAATCTTTTGTAAATTCGGACATCTTGCGAACCTTGCCATATTGAAGACTATTTATTATTCGTGTGTACGCACTTGCCAAAAGTTTGTTCTCTCATTGTACCTTAATATAATTCGAAGCATCTTGCAAGTGACATACGTCGTCCGTGTCGCGCTTCGGTTTTTCGCATATTTTCTCTAATTTAAGGCGTCTTCAGAAGTCCAACTTAAACTTTGGTCAAAAGTAGAGCAAAGTCACATAATAGTTTATTTTTTAGGCTTGTCCGAATTGAGCAAGCTCACGTCAAAGCGTATTGCTTTTGAACCATTCTGGATTTATTTACACGATCTTCGTTGCAAAGCATAATTTTCAGGTTCAAAATGGGATCATATGAAAGTTTTCATTTTTTTAACCCCAGGGTGCACGGTTTTTTCTCAAATTGAACTGGCCCGCATCATAGCGTGCTGTTTTAGGCTCACACCGATACCATTCTCATTATCTTTAGTACAAAGCATAAAGGTCAATTTCCAACGCCGATCGCATGCTTCGATAATGAAGGCATTTTTACACAACCAAATACATGTTAAATATTGAACTAATCATTTGGAGTCTTATAATGTGATATAATACCAAGCAATTTAGTCCATTGTAACACAAATTTTAACTTTGTTGTTGTAAATAAGTAAACCATTGATTTACTTCCATGAGTATTGGTCTCAGGGGATAAGTATATCAATGATGATATCACCCGAATTTCGTGCATTTTCAAGTACGTCTCATATATAATACTCAATCCTGGGATCACTTCCCGGAGAGACAATACTAAATTGTTATTCAATTCTACCTCGAACGTCCGAAGTATCGAACTATTAGTTACTCGCTGTTAACGGTGTAACTTGCGTGTAATAAGCGCGATCACGAATAGCAATTAACTAGTATGCATATTCCTATGGTTTGCTATATCCCGCCTACGTAGTTCCGACTGTATTATTTTCCTTCTTATCGGGTCTCCAATGCAAAGAGATATCAAAATAGAATTGTATTATTCCATACCGTGGATGCATGTTGTAATAGGTTAACCCTACCTGGCCTGGGGGGGGGGGCACTCCGCCCCCACCCCCACACGTTAGTTTTTTATTCCTACCTCCGAAACGACAAAAGATTGAGAGCTGAAATTTCGTGACTTTTTAGATTATCATATTGGCATATTTTGAGCATATTTGCATGACCACCCGAGCAGAGAATCATGGGTAAATTCAAAATGGCGGCCAAGAGGGGTACCAGAAAAGTGATGTTTTGACAGCTGGAGCTGGTTCCAGCTCGCATGACCTAACTGAGGAGATTATGTCTGCGATAAGAAGCCAACGCAGTGGATCAAACTTTTACAATGGCTAATATACCCGTGAAGACACACGGCTTGTCATCCACTCTTTGAAGGGTACAATATTACAACTGTAGTATTATCATTCTTCGATGGTGAAATTTACGAGAATGCTACTAGTTCATGCCGTGTCAAATCGATGGTGATAGTCTGAATTCATATCATCAGACTGTGATTCCTGACAAGATAGATAGGAATGGAGTGATGTGTAGCCTACCAGCAGTAAGGCATCATTATGTTGCCAAGTATATATCAAAAAGGCACAGCCTGAACTTCACCTTAGGTATCATATAGGCGCAGTTAAGTTATATACCCAGATGTACCATCATATTCCATATCATCAACAGAAAGCCTGCTCACATATAGATATACACCAAAGCCTTTATGATTTAGTTCTTTAATTTATTCCCCTGTTTGAGGCTTTCAGCAAATTGTTCTACATCAATTGTCCCTCCAGACCTTAGTCTAATGGTATATGTTCACAATAACAACAAAGCATCACTTTTATAGCTGTTTCGTTTCACTTAGGTTAAACGCCTTAAGGCTTCTTGCAGCTATGAAATTTTGAGTTTATTTAAAATCGGCCAGGACAAGAAACGCTGGTGATGTCACTGTGACAATTTTCTGACACTGTTGACAACTTTAAACAACACATTTTGTAATTACGTCGGATAATGAATTAATGCACATCCCTCAATTTAATTTAATTTAATTTATACAAAGAAAAGCTCGCGTTTATTCACCAACCATCATCCCTAGCTATGAGAAATTAGCATTTCAATAAATGATTACACTTAACATATTGACTTAGCATTTCAATAAATAATTACACTTAACATATTGACTTGATTTCGCTCGATGCCCGCTTCTCCAAGCATTACGTTACATGTCTTCCGTATTTGAACGAGCCAATGAAATTATCTGTTTTTAAATATCTGACTGGAAATCCAAGACACCAGGCACGCCAATGCATGAAGGACGAGACTGTGGGATAACTATCTTATTTCTCACACTCCTGGTGCATGTTTCTTTGTTTTTTTTCTTGAGAAAATCATACAAATTCCATTGTACTATTTTTGAATGTGATTTCAGATACCCCAACAACTTATTTTTTCGAAAGTTACACTTTGCTGCTCATATATACGAGTGAAAAAGTCCGGCATATATTTAGGCAGAGAACATTTAATATCCGTACCCTCACTTCGGCATTCATATGAGAATGAATATTTTTTTCACATTTTTTTTCGATTACACTGCATACTGTTGACAAGCCGAGAATATTGGTTTAGTGCAAACACTATTACATGTTGAAACAATTCAGTTCATTTGGCTGATACGGCGTGTCTATACTATCAAACCGCCTTCGTGGAAAAGGGTTCACTTTCCTAGGATATTTTGATGGGACTGTCCCGAAAAATCCCAGAGCGTGAACTGTTCTGGATTCTAGAGACTTGGTCCGTATGGTTTAACTGATAATGACAAGGGTTCGGCACTGTTACAAAACGCCATTGAGTGGTCAAAGCGAGAAAAAGTTGAACCTACAGTACTCGCTGACTGGCTGGATCTCACGAAGATCAAGGTAGTTGAAACAAACCTACAGTACTCGCTGACTGGCTGGATCTCACGAAGATCAAGGTAGTTGAAAGAAACCTCAGTACGCAAGAAGTTCTAGCAAATCTCCAGAGTAAATTCGTCATAGTCCCAGCAGACAAAGCTTCAAATAATACAATATTCATATGTAAATATTACTATTACCAGGTGCTGGTTAAGGAATTGAATATAAGCCCACCATCGCCGCCACCATCGCCGAATACGTCTACTTACTCGCAAACAGATCTGGAAGATTTATTTAGCAATCACAAAATGTTCTCCAGGAAAGAGGCATTTGTCTTCCAACCACTCATAACGATATACCGAAAGTGTACTGGACTCCCAAAATTCATAAATTACCATGCAGAGATAGATTCATAGCTGGTTCTAGAAGCTGAAACCACCAAGCTTCTTTCAACCCTAATGATGAGAGACCTTCAGTAGGTAAAAGCATTTTGGGAAAGGTATTGCCCCACTATTTCTAAGAACTCTGGCAATGAATGCTTGTGGGTAAATAACTGACAGACATGTATCGACATGGGATTCCTCGACTCTCTATACTATAATCCCTTATCATGACCTTATTGACCGTCTTAGTTGATTAGCAGTATCGGTGTTGAAGAAAACTGATCGCCGATATGTTAATGTCAGAAGACGTGGAGCATTCTTCCGCTCTTCTACATACAGGGGATATCATCCATGGAATGTTTCTTTGTTTATAGAGTTGGTTGAATTTTCAATCAATAATATCTGTGAAATGGGTACTAATTGTGCACCCCCTTTTGCTGCCATATATCTGTTCTGTTATGAATACGACCATATGCAGACGCTTCCAACAGATAATATCAAAGCCCGTTCCTTCTCATTCACCAAACGCTATATAGACGATCTTCTTGGCGCGGATGACGCAGTGAAGGATACATCTTCACCTTCACTAGATTTGAAGAAATCTGAAGATGGCCATAACTGTACATCTTATTTGGACCTATATCTGTATAAAAATGAAGCGACGTTACGATAAAATAGATGATTATAATTTCGATATAGTAAACTGTCCCTCTCTGGACAGTAATATATCAGAGGTACAAACATATGGCGTATACATATCTCGCCTAGCATTTGCTAGATCCTGTATTAAATGTGACAGGGCTATATCATCAAGCGCCTCCAGTGGAAGTTTCTCAAGTTTGGCGATACATATCGCGTGCTGAGAGCAACATACGAGCGTAGTGTGCAAGATATATGGCGTACGTTTCGTAACATGTGTCTAATGCCGCTTAACCAGGGGCTAGGGTCTGTATGAGCCCATGTATTTCACGACCCTTAGATATGAACAGCCGCGGTCGAAGCTTGGCTGAGATACATGATACTCCAGATAACGACTTTACAACGAAAATGATATGGAATAAGAATACTGAAAAGCGAGACGGATTTGATATTTTTAAATCATCTTCATGTCTTCCTGGCATCATTGAAAACTGCTGACTGCTTCTCTCTTGCTTGGAGCTAGTCTAGTTGTTTGTATACTATGATTTATTCTTTTAATTTGGTGCTAAAGCTATTATATTAATTAGGTCTTTGGATTATGGACGCGGAAATTATTTAGCGAACGATGGCTGAATATTGAATGACGGACTAGGCGCTTGTATTTTATTTCCGAATGAGAGACTCTAGTCCCAATTCGTGTAGTATGTTAGGTCTTAACAGTCTTAACTGGCATCAGACGGATCAAACTTTCTAAAGAACAAATTGATATAAAATAGCCACAAAAATCTTTCCTTTTTTTCATTTTTAACGAAAAAACTATATTTCGTACAGAAGGATTACCGTCACGGCAAGTTTTATACTGTAAACCATGATCCATAGTGATGGTTCGTCTGACAGCATTTAAACCTGCATATGGAGGATGAGTGTAAATCTTCAAAAATAAAAATTACATAGAACAGCGTCGACGGACTTTTGAAATCAGGCTTTCATCTGTTTTATTTTTACATTTCTAGCATGTATTTTAGGCTGGATTCTTTTGTATATCTAACATAAGATATCTTGAACAAAAGTATACTATCGATGTAATGGCACAGCAGATATGGTGATATTGCAAGCATTAGATTACCAGCGTCTAGTGCGTCAGTCAGTTTTCAACCTTTGACAATTAAAAAATCCAAAGATCTATTTAATATAACAGCATTAGCAACAAATTAAAAAAAATAATCATAGTATACCAAAGCATAGGCTAGGTTCCTGGAAGAGAAAAGCTAGTTATTGTTCAGTGTGTCACAATTTAGATATATCAAAAATCACTGCTAACATACATACTAAAAAGACAAAAAGGCGCCCTAATATTATCCCCACTATAATATAGATGCGGCCAACTGAATGCAGGCCTGATACGGTGGGGTGCCGAATTTAAATGCTGACCGTTACTGTTACTTACTTAGCTATGTACAAGACACCATGTCTGTCGCTGGTAAATGTTTCAACTGCTACCAATCTCGTGTAGCGTTTATCAAATCTGATGAGGTGAGGTGGACTTACCTGAAAATGAAAATACCCTATACTTCCTAGCTTTACAGTTTATCAAAGAAACAGAAAGTTTTTAGACAACTACTTTATTATACCGTATCAATCATGGTGTGGAAAACTGATGTATTGACACCTGTTTCCCGTTCGGTCCATCAATACTGAATACCTGTACTGTCGCTTGTTTGTCCATTTACACAGAGACAGGCGCTGTTAGTTGTATAGATTTTGTCTTCGTCCGTGTGCTATTTTCTTTAGCAAGGCAATATGTTTAAACTAAGCTAAACACAGGCAAATCCTAATTCTAAATGTCCGTTGACCCTATTTCACGTCATTTTCAAATTTGAGAGTTTATAGAATGCAACATATTGTGCAGTATTTATATTTTTCCTGTACTAAATACGGCCTGTTGTACAAGCTTGAAAAAATTAATTTTGGCTTCACAAACGTAACAGCTAAAGAATGTAAAATCTCATATCCGTTCAAGTGTAAGTAGGCCATCCAGGTACAAGTAAAATGGACGACGTAACCATAAAATACGCATGTAGTTTGTGACACCGTTTCAGCAGATTATCTAACATTATGCTTCAGGCGTTTGCGCAGCAGCAAGACGTAATTTAATGCTTCTAAAACAGGGAGCCGTGAAATTAAATCTTATAATAAACGTTTCGATGCACGATTATGCCTTGCAGCTTTTCAAAAGTTACACACTGATACTATTGTCTCACATGCGGTATTCTTTTTTGGTGAATCACCTGTTTGCAAGTGGATCTGTTTGTGTTCAGGATTTCACCAGAAAAGTCAACCGATTTAAAAATTTGCTATCAAAAGTTTGATCTTTCTCAAGAACTCCCTGACACACACATGGTCCAGCGAGAGTACCCGGATTTTCTAACTTTCATTCAACTTCAGAGAGTAATAGCAACCACCGTATCAAATCAATGATATGTCTGTAAGATGGAGGTCAGATTTTCAGATTTCACAAGTGTCATTTATGAGCAAAATAATGGTCACTTTACTACTATTGAAAAATGGCAACATACACAGCAAAATAGCTGTTTTAGCGAACTTGTTATGATATCAGACAAAACGAACGTTCCATTATGCGGACTATTATACAAATGTCTGCGCGTACTCGTTTCCATTTACTTATAAGTTATTGTTGTGGAATTTGGTCAATGTAACCCTGCCAGGTTTGGAAGGAGGAGAGCATTATGTTCGCTACCGACCTGTCTAAAATATCTCCAAAACGACAAAATATTAAAGTTGACACCCCGTGGATTTATAGCATATCATGTTAATCATATATCATATTAATGAGAAATTCAGTAGAAATACTGATGTTATTAATCTACCAAAGAATGTTAAAACATAAACTTTTCATTCTTTATTATTTTTTCATCGGGATAGTCTCCATTACTCAATGGTATTTACCTAGCTTTCCTCTTGCAGTGTTGTAAGGGGTGACACATATTCCACACATCTTCTACCGCTAATGACACTCTAGAAAAGAGCAATCAGTTCATTCACAAATGTTTGATTCATTAAGGTTTAATGCTTTTACATTTTCGGAATTATTTTGCCCAACTATCCACTGTTCACAGATATTAAACCCGATAATCGAGATAGAACCTCTATAGTACTTATCCAAAAGAGCACCAAGGATCAGTCAAAAAGAGCACCAAGGATCTGGATGATATTGCCCCCAAATATCAAAGAATGCACATCTCATTTCTCTCCTCAAATCTAATGTCAAAAGCCAATTTTATAATCAGTTACCATACCTTCTACCTACTATTTTGGTTGCCACCACGACATGTCCTTGAAAGAAACCGACAGAAAATGAAGTAAAGCAATATGTTTTTGTATTCAGCCGCTGTGTTTAAGCACTATCATTTTGACACAAGCCCGTACGGGTGGCCTAATCGTGTATTTGCGGCTAATCGTGTCAGCGCCAAATCGTGTAAACAAATTGCGCCTAATAACGTGTCGCACCTAATCGTGTAGAAAAATTGCGCTTAATGGTGGAACTGCGCCTAATCGTGTACGGAATTTGCGCCTATTTGTGTAAATGCGCCTAATCGTGTAAAGAGACTGCGTTTAATCATGCAACTGCTCCTAATCATATGAACCATTTTGCGCATAATTCCGCGTTGCGCCTAATCGTGTAGAAAAATGTCTCCTAATTGTGAAAATGCGCCTATTCGTATAGGAGATTTCCTCCTTGTTGTGGAAATGCGCCTATTCGTGTAAGAAATATGCGTCTAATCGTGGAAACGCGCTTATATGGAAATCATTTTGCGCCTAATTATGTGTTGCGCCTAATCGTGTAGAAAATTTACGCCTTACTGCTGAAATGTGCCTAATCGTGTAGAAAGGCTGCGCCTAAACGTGTAGTCATGAAAACGACCTAATATAGAGCAGGAATACGGATTTGAAGATTGGAACATCATTATGGGCGGCTAGAATATACCTTCAAGCCAGACAGTTATTTATTGAATTGCTGTGCCTACCTCGAATTCAAGTTTTTCGACTGTATTTGTGAAATGCTACTAAACCTCAAGAACAGTTCACGGATATCGGATATAATCTGTTCTAAAACCATGCTTTGATTCATCATTTCATTTCCGGAGCTAATGCTGCAAAAGGACGTAAGAGGGTTAATATGACCATGGTGAAATGTTTCCAAAACCGACAAATTCCAACCCATACAAAGTAATGGAACTGTAGATATGGGGAAGCGGATCTTCCCCTTATGTGTGTATAAGTGAAAACGTTGAAACGAGATGTCCGCCACCGTTTTTGTGATCGTTAAAGACAGTTCTCGCGAGAGTTGGGATAAGGTATTTGATATACTCTACTTGGACTTTTCGAATTTTTGTCGACCGCTGAAAATCCTGCATTTCAATTTTGAATATTTGATATTCACTAATCAAAAGTCGAAACAGCCAACATTACAAATGGTGACCCACACAAGAGCCTGTATAATGAGCTATCATAACTCGCAGCATCGTCTGTATATAAAAGGGAGACAACTCAAGTAATAGGAAAATGTTAAATTGCCTAAGAGTTTTGGGGCGCGACTTCCGGTCACGTGACTTCCGGAAGACGTCACTGCCGCCAAATTTTGTTTCGAGAAGTGACGGTTGCATTGACGTCATAAGGTGACGTAATCAGTGTGTGTGTACGTGATTGCACGCCGGTGGGGGTGGATTACACAAACTAATGGCGTCATCCTGGAAAACTTCGAGGGAACTCTCCTCTTTCCGCTCATCCAGCGCTTGTTCTATTGCGCATGCGCAGAATGACGTCAGTTCCACCCCATACCTATCCAGTTGGACGCGACCCCACGAGTACGTCACGCTGACACCTCACACGACCCAATGGGACCAACATAGGTCCGCCCAGACCCCCCAAAATCCACCCCAACACTAATTTCCCAGTGCGCAATCGCACGGTAACTTTTCAAAAAAATTCAACGCATGGCCATCGTGTTTTTACAGCTCGAGATGAAGAAAACAAGGGGCCACAACCCATATCAAAAATGTCCAGGAGTGGGTTTCCCAGTGACACCAGCATTGTCCACTGTGCCAGTATGGACATACCCTGTCTACCCCGGACCTACCTGGACTTAAAATTTAAAAATGGACGAAAAATTTCACCCAATGACTTCGATACCCCACCCATCGTGTTCTACATCGCGAGACGAAGAAAACAAGATTGAATATCCCATACCGCAAATGTCCATTAGTGAGTTTGCCAGTGGGACCAACATTGTCCACTGCAACAGTATGGGCCTAACAGACCACAAGAAAAAATCCGCAAGAAAAAAACCTATCCTATATATGCACTCCCTTTATAGATTAACATTGGCAGTCACTGGGGTCTTATGCAGGGGGAGATCACTCTTGCTGGACCGTCACGTCACCGAAAATGACGTCACAGGAAGTGACACGGAAGTGATCTTTGAGCCGGATGTCACGTGACCGACTGTGACGTCATTCGTGACGTCATCATGACGTCACGTCACCATGGCAACTCAGTCACATTTTTTTTCAGCCACACTTTTCCTAATGAATTTGCTGGCTTACTACTACTAAGATTTATAAGCGAAATAACAGCATTGTGACGTCATTGGTAGTAGAGAAAGCGCAAAGCCGACCGGGTGCGCACTTGGAGAGGTGAAACGTACACTCCTTTAAACTGGCTCATAGAGGTGGTCAGTCTATTGAAGCCTGTACACGAACTGGTTGAGACAAGTCCTCAATTGAATACAGGTGGTTCTCAGACCTTAGAAAAGAAGTTGAAATTACACAAACTCAGAAGGTAAATTATAGAGACTACAACTGAGGAGACCGTTGAAGTCAACCCCAACCGCTTTTGACGTTTTGTGCGCGGGAAACGAAACGAAGGCTCATTTGCAAGTGCAATTTCAGACAGCGTGAACGAAATCAAAAATATTGAGGACATAACTAACATGTTTTATCGACACTTCTCGTCCATGTTTAATAGAGATTATCTGACTGAATATCCAGAGGTGATATGTGTTCACCAGGAGTACACTAGCAAATCTCCTGGCTATGATGAGATTACCGGAACTGGTTTCCAAACATGCGCCAAACAGCTGTACGTTCCCATGTGTAATTTGTTTAACATGTCACTCAAGGCGGGAACCCCTTCCGGGTATTAAACTACGCCAATGTCATACCAATTTTTAAATCTGGAGACAAAATGTCAGGAACTGCAAACCTCGCTCAATCATTCCCAAAATAGATAAACCATTCGAATCTGTTGTCAAGGTTTATTTGAGCTATAATTTTACCCAACAATATGTGATGAGCAACATGGCTTTGTACAGAAGCGTTCCACTGTTACAAACTTAGCTACCTTCACTGACGTCTTAAAGTCACAAACTGAAAAACGCCGAGAGGTTCATGCTATTCACACCGCTTTCCCTAGCACTTTCCTCTCAGTTATTCACCCATTGTTAATTCATAAACTTAAAGATGTAATCAGCCTCAAAATGGATGGATTTTGTAAACTCTCCCCTATGGGTTTTTTCAACAGGGAAGGTTACCAAAGCATTATATGTATTATATTTGATGATGGTGGGATGGCCATATACAAAGAATGCAAGAATATCTTGTCAGAGAAATTTGAAACTCTGCCCGCTTCGACGGGTTTCCTGTTTCATCATTGAGTGTGTGGTGTACGCGGAGATGAAAATGAAGTCACTGCGTGACGTATGAATGACGTAGCGACGCTCACGAATTTGAATGCTGCACAGCTGCAGCCATGGGATAACGTCATGGCTCGTGCCTACGGTTCGGTAATGTCGCATAGCATACGTTGGTAGAATGCACCACGCGTGTATACGCTTGTTGACACGGCCGTGGAAAAATAAACGGCATGCCATGCTGTTTATTTTTAAAGATCAATTCCTTCTATTTTGTCGTGAATGGTAGAAACAAGTTTAGTTTTTTGTGGTCAAATGTGTCTCATTTTGTACCTGTTGTAACATATGGCACTTTCGCAGAGTTTGAGAGAAATCGATTTCAGCCAAGATTCGAGGTTGATTACATCTTTGAACATTTTAAAGCTTATGCTATTTCAGGTAGCCTTCTGAACTGGCCAACGTCGTATCGTTTTGGAAGGAAGCAAACGGTTTCAATTAATGGCGTGTTTTCAAATTCGTGTTCAGTCCCATCTTGTGATCCCACTTTGTTTTTTTGTTTCTACCACTCTAAGATTTTGCAATCGTTTATTATTAGCTGACGATGTATTTTTTTACCTAATCTATAGAAAGGGAAGAAAATACGGATTTTATTGCAGAGCGATACTGACTGTATGTGAAAGATGTAAAACTTGGAAACTGACACTCAATATCGCAAAATGTTCATTCATAAACTTCACAACAACAAATCAGGAATAACTTCATGCATAGAATGTATGAAGAGTGCTTGAGAAGTTTGGTCGATATAAAAGTTCTCGATGTAATTTGATCGGAAAATCTGCCTTTTAAATCCCACACAGAAAAGATTGTCAGTAAGTGCAAACACATTTTAGGAATAATAAGAAGAAATTTTAAACCTTTCTTTGCTCAATCAGGAACTAAATCGCTTTATATATCGAGTTAGACTACGCGTGTGAGTTTGGGATCCCATATCAGAAATATTTATATAATCGCATTGATACATTACACAGAATTTTTTTTTCAGGTTCTTCTGTTTAAAATGTTTTATTCGATACTCCGGGGACAACTATCCGTCACTATATCAACATTTTTATCTTCCTCCATTGACGAATCGGCGGAAGCATTTTGATCTTATGTTATATATCGATGTGTCCATAGTTGGTTTAACTCCAATTAATATAACGAATAAAATATCTTACCGTGTAGAAGACATCTCCCAGCATTTTAATTAGGTGCAATCATGCTCTCACAATGTTATTACACTTTCCAGGCCTGCAGGTGGCTCACAGTGAAAATATAGGAGAAAATATAGGAGGAAATTTGCAAAAATATAGGAGAAATATAGGAATTTTCTGAATAAAATATAGGAAAATATAAGAAATAAAGAAGTGTAAAATAGGTCTATACAACATTATATGCTCCAAACTTGGTAGTTTTCTGATGTTAATCAAATTACTTTCACCGAATGCGGGCATAGTGGTGGTTTTTCAGGTCAGCATAGAGAGATTGAAATGTTTTCATATTTGCCGAGCGAAGCGAGGCGGAAAAAATTCTGAAATGTATTTCCTCATGTCAGTTTGACTCATCACAGAGCATTGATGAAAGTTTTCATGAGAAAAAGTCAAAATATAGGAAATATAGGTTTTGAGTCAAACTTAGGAAACTAGGGATGACTCAAAAATATAGGAAACATAGAAAATATAGGAGGAACTTGAAGGCCTGCAAATCCTTATAATCATCTTTAGATATTTTAGCAGTTTACCCTTTCTTCAATCTGAGTGTAGATCTATGGTTTTATAATGTATTCAGAACCGTTTTAATATACATTTTTATTCAATTCTATTGTCAACCAAAGTGTTGTAATCGGAACTATAAGCTTATATCATGCAGAAGATTTCATCCAGTTCGTAAATAATATGTTCATTATACTTATATGTTAAATATTGTGATTTTATTCTGTTAATCGTTATATGTCCATATTTGTTATCTTCTCTGTAAATGGAATCCTTGGATCTTTAGCGATTGAAGTCAAATAAAGAAATAAACTTCAAGCTTTCATATCACTATCTCTGCAACCGTTACGGATGGGGTAAAACGTGGTATGTGGTAAAACGGGTTTATTATTTTTATTTTCATTCATGCATATTTGAAATTGATGATTATTGTGCCAATAAAATCTTTCGATTACTGAAACGTGAATTCTCGTTTTGGGTGACGGCTGAATATAGAATATCGGATCTAACGCCTTTTGATTTACTCAAATTAATTAGTACTTTCTTAACTTGACAATGACCCTAGGCCACATGGAGTGCACTTTAACGGAGATGAGTCAAGGTCAACGCACAAACAAGCCTGTGGACAAACAGGCAATTAGTTTTTCCCCAAAGCAAAACTCGAAACATGTAGGGCAAATAAGTGCCCCACAATTGCATTGACACGTCCAGAAGTAGTGAACAACAAAGTCCGTAACATAGATGAACTCATGCATACAATATATTCACCATTCGAACAAAAGATACTGAAAGCAAGTTATCAAAATTCGCCCCAGGATAGGGCATATGTTATGGTACATAGATAGATATAATCTTTGCACAATGATTACTTTCCACAGGGTAGAGTACAAAAGTTGTATGGTAGGTGTGTTTTTCGAGTTTTCTCGTTTGAACAAGTGAACTGTATGAATATATTTCGCGACATTTGCTGGCAATTAACACAACGAGTGCTCATTCATCCCCATGGCTCATTCACCCCCATGGGATCATTCACCCCCATGGGTTAGTTTAGAGGGATAGGGAGATCGCGTGCCCTTTCTATACTACTCATCGCGCACTACTCATCGCGCATGCGCAGTCGACCCATTCTACTGTAGGGTGCAAGTCTGGGCCATGGAATCTCAGGTAGCGAAATCACCAGGTCTCTCGCCCCACCCTATCCCGCGCCACACCTAGGGATAGGGAGATCGCGTGCCCTTTCTATACTACTCATCGCGCACTACTCATCGCGCATGCACAGTCGACCCATTCTACTGTAGGGTGTAAGCCTGGCCCATGGAATCCCTGGTATATAAATCCCCAGGTCTCTCGCCCCATCCTATCCCGCGCCACAACTATGCGACCCGCTGGGCAGTGAGTAAAGCGGAGTAGGAGGAGGAGGATTATTAGAAGGAGGAGTCGGATACGCCACGGATTATACTAGGTAGATGAGCCACATGCTTCTGGCGAAACCTGTGGGAATAAACACCCGTTTGTTAGTCCCCTACACCGTTCATTAGCCATGACAATGATTGGGAATAAAGCGCCTCCATTACAGAGAAGCCATACCTGTTAATTCGCAATTTAATCTTCTGTCTTGGTTCGTCAAAGTACAGATATTTGTAGCGGGGTAAATTTGATACTTTTCATGGAAAACACAGGTATACAGTTGCAACTGTGTACATTACAATAATAGAGGAATCGAGCAAAGCCAGGACGAATAAGAGGTCGATGATTTCTTACATGCAATAAACGAACAAAACGAATATTGCAATAGATGGGCTATAGATCTATGGCGTTACGTTTCGTAACTTGTGTCTAATTCCGCTTAACACGGGGCTAGGGGCCGTATGAACCCATGTACTTTAAGATCCTCATGGTGCTCATATGAACAGTCACAATCAAAGCGTGACTGAGATACACCATTCTCTGGATAACAACTTTAGAACGATTATTATGGATTAAGAATACTGATCAGTGATACGGATTTTATATTTTTGGAACATCATGATGTCTTGTCGACATCACTGAAAACTGTTGACCGCTTCTCTCTTGCAGGAAACTAGCCTATGTTTATGTATACTATGATTATCTTTTTTGAATTTGGTGCTAATACTGTTATATGGATATGGAATAGGTCTTTGGATTATGGACGCGGATATTCTTTTATTGACGACGGCTGAATGACGGATTAGACGCTTGTATATTTGTCGTTAGAACATTTGGGGCTATTTTGTGATTTGGTTACTGATTATTCGCAGTGGTTGTTTTCTGAATTTTACAGTTGTTTGCTATATCACTCGCTATAATATGTTATTGGGGCACGCTTCAAAGTTATGGAAACGGAGGATTCAGATAGCTGGCTGTCTTCCGAAAGGCCAAAGTTATCAGAAATAATACATTGACCGAAAGAGGTTGTGTCCTTGAAGCTCCTGTCCAGCCCCAGGTGAAGGGGCTCTATTCATCGCTGCTTTTATCAGCAACGTAATGTTGAGTGATAACGAGAAACCCCGCTAACAGTGCTCCAGCTGCTAGATGACGGCTACATTGTTTAGTTTTAACGAGATACACCTAAATTTTTCGATGTTTGGCGTGGATTAATGCACATTTTGTCATATTTAGCCGAGCTCGAGACCACGAGATAAAAGCCAGAGTGGTTAGGTATTACCTTGAGTATCTTTTTCTGTGATAATAAAGTGATTGGCTTGAATAGTTACGTTTATTCTCGGTTAATGGCGAACAAAAATGTCAGGGTCAACCTTTATTGGTGTACATGGCTGTGGGGTCATATTTCGTTGCATAATTGGAACGCGCTCTTCTTCAGCTGCAACTCCTGTGATTTTATTTGACCAGAAAAGAAATCCCCGAAAAACAGTTCCAAATTTGACGGTTTCACGATTCTGCTTTTTAGATAAAACCAAGCATTAATCTTAAAAATTGCTCGAAATACGCAGTTTTAGAGGGAACCATTGTGAAAAAATCACCACAATTCGGGAGGAAAGCGAAAGAGGTCGTTTCATGTGTTGAAATATGAGCGAATGTTAGGATCATCTTTTTAATTACTATTTGGTGCTCTGGTGATGGTTGCTCGAGTCATACATGATATCATTGTTGACCCATGAACTTTGCCGGAGAAAGTGAAAAAGTGTTGTATTTAGGTTGAGGTACATGAATTCGAAGCCCCATAATTCGCCAACCTCTCAGCGAATTTCAAGAAAATTTCTCAGATTCTCTGGCAACTCAATAAGGTATGCCCATGCTTAGTATTAAAGTGATTGGGCTAAATTGCCTACCCTAGTAGGGATGAGATCACTAAACAAAAAAAATCCCGGTCGGTTGACCCCTTTAGGCAACATCTTCGAGAGAAGTGAATTGTTTTTAATATTTTTTCCAGTCTCTGTTGCGACGAATAATTGAAGGCCAATGATAGGTGACTGGAATATGATATGTGTTTGGTTTTGCTGTGATTTTGATTTTAACTCAAGGCCTGATAAAGAGTTGCTAAGAGGGATTATTTGGGTGCCTATGCACCGCTTTCTGAAAGCAGAGAAAAAAGACAAAATTATGACGTCATTTGTACGAGCGCGCATAACTCAAAATTTCAATGGGCGACCCCCGTCAAGAAGTTTGTCAGGTTGTAGCACTCGAATTGAAGTATGTCTTGCCGAGATATGGAAGTCTAGACTTAATTAGGGAATCGGCGAGATTACGTTAACATTGCCACCAAAGTAAATCTTTTAAATTTTTTATTGGTCTAAGCCCTAGAAAGGTGGCGTTTTCCGCAGCTGTTGGGATCACTCGGTGTTGAAAAATGGACGAGGTATAAGGAATACGACGCAAAGTTAGGTATTTTTGGTTGAATTATGAGCTGTTTTAGTAAAATATGGGAAAGACCGGGCATTGTAGGGGCGGAGACAGTGTGGGGCTTCGTCGTTAGAACACTTGGGGCTATTTCTGTGTGATTTGGCTACTGATTATTATCCGCAGTTGTTTTCTAAGTTTCACAATTGTTGGCTATATATATCACTAGCTACAATATGCTATTGGGGAATGTTTCAAAGTTATGCCTTGCGAATTTAATTATTCGAGAAATCGGTGGAATTCCGATAGCTGACTGTCTTATGAAAAGACCGAAATTATCAGAAATAATGGTGCATTGGCCTAAAGAGTTAGTGTTCTTGAAGTCTCTATTCAGCCCTAGGTGAAGCGGCTCTATTCATCACCGCTTTAATCAGCAGCGTAATGTTGAATGATGACGAGAAACCCCGCTAACAGTGCTCCAGCCGCCAGATGGCGGCTATATTGTATAGTTTTAACGAGATACACCTAAATTGTTCGATGTTTGGCATGGATTAATGAATATTTTGTCATAGTTAGCCGAGCTCGAGAACACGAGATAAAAGCCAGAGTGGTTAGGGATTACCTTAAGTACGTTTGTCTGTGATAACAAAGTATTTGGCCTGAATAGATACGTTCTTTCTCGGCTAATGGCGAACAAAAATGGCAGGGGTCAACCTTTATTGGTGTATTTGGTTGGGGGGGGGGGAAGGTAAGCCATAATTCGTTGTATAATTGGAACGCGCTCTTCTTCAGCTGCAACTTCTGGGATTTTATTTGACCAGAAATAGTTTTCTCGTAAAACAGTTCCAAATTTGAGTTTCACGATTCTGCTTTTTTGATAAAAAAGCATTATTATCAAAAAGCATTAATCTTAAAAAATCGCTCAAAATGAGTGGTTTTAGGGGTGCCATTGTAAAAAATCACCATAATTCATGAGAAAGGCTAAAGAAGTCGTTTCATGTGTTGAAATATGAGCGAATATGGGGATCATCCTTTTAATTACTAGTTGGTGCTCTGGTGATGGTTACTCGAGCCAGAGTCATGCTTGATACATGATACCATTGTTGACCCATGAACTTGTCTGAGGAAATGAAAAAGTGCTGTATTTAGGTTGAGGTACATTAATTCGAAACCCCATAATTCGTCAATCGCTAAGCGAATCTCAGTGAACTTTCTCAAATTCTCTAGCAACTCAACGATCCTTTGGCCCCTTGAGGCAACCTCTTCCAGAGAAGTGAGTTGTTTTCAATATTTTTTTTCCAGTCTCTGTTGCGACGAATAATTGAAGGCCAGTGGGAGGTGATTGGAGAATGATATGTGTTTGGTTTCGCTGTGATTTTAACTCAAGGTCAAAAAAGGTGTTGCTAAGAGGGATTATTTGGGTGCCTGTGCAGAGAAAAGAGCCAAAATTATGACGTCATATGTACAAGCGTCTAGAACTCAAAATCTAGATGAGCAACTCCCGTCAAGAAATTTGTCAAGTTGCAGCACGCGAATCAAAGTATTTCTTGCCGCAATATGGAATCCTAGACTTATTTAGAGAATCGACGACATACAATTACGTTAGCATTTGCGCCATGTAAATGTTTTAGTGGTCTAAGCCCAACAAACTCACTTCGTGGTCTATAGTCTTTGGCCCTGCTACGGAGGGCCTAGATTTTGAGATCGAGAACGTATCATTTTACTTCACAGGTTCACTGAGAGACGTGGTTTACGCGATTTCAGACAGGTCGAAAAGCCAATCGCCGGAGGAGTGAATGTAGATTGTCACTACCTGTCAATACCAAAATTGACTGATAGTCATACACTGATAGAGGAAATGGACAAGACGGCAACCGATTCACTAGCTGATTACGAAGCGTTGCTCGGAAAATTTGAGAACAAAATTCGTTCATTCAGAGAAGAAATCTTAAGATCGCCAGCTGTGTACGAAGCGTTACTTGGAAATGCAAGAAGAATGAGATCTTCAAATGAAACCGGAACTGCTTTTACTTTCTACCCGACTAGCATGACTACTGTAGTGTCATTCTCAATTTTAAAACAAAATAGTTTGTTCATGTTCTCTTATTTTGAAAGCGCATGTTTGGGGAGTTTACTGAAGTTGATATTCAGCGGCTGGGAGATGGATGGAGAGTCGATACCTCAACCCATGGAGCCATAAACGCTATGCTCAGCCAGACCTGATAATTATTCACTAAATTTGTTAACTCTGTAATGATTTTTATCCCAGTCACGCTGGGAGATTTTTATTGTAGATGTTCATGTCGATCTCGTGAATGACATGCCCACGCGGCCCCTATCAGCGGCTTTAGCTTAATTTCAGAGCGATAATATAATAGCAGAAGTTCATAAAACTAGAAGTGTCCAACGATCACTTAGACTAGGTAGACTGCAATAGTCACCGTCAGCCTTCCTACCACGCTTCATGTGACGTAAGATATAAAATCTGCGCAATGCAATCTCCAAAATTTCCACTTTGAGCCGATTGGTTTGCAATCGTTATTAGTCGACAATTGTCGGCAGCTGAATTACAGAAATTTATACTGATGAATCATGGGAATTATCTGGCGCACGCAGTCTAGCCGTACGCTACGATAGGGTGACCCAGCTAAATATTGCCAATTTGCTGTTAGATCCAAACTTCTGCCCAACGTAGGCCTACCTGTACTTTCGACTCCTGTTGCCTTCTTTTACAAAATAAACCGTTAATTATATTATCATCGAGTATGGTCGT
The DNA here is from genome assembly GCA_036873755.1 of Hanleya hanleyi. Classification (NCBI taxonomy): domain Eukaryota; kingdom Metazoa; phylum Mollusca; class Polyplacophora; order Lepidopleurida; family Hanleyidae; genus Hanleya; species Hanleya hanleyi. The sequence continues at coordinate 4,491 of JAVTVY010019578.1, read as the reverse complement.
AGTTCATTCATCCTGGATACCCAGGTCGAAAGTACCTTATAGGTTCTGGGAGATAATACGGGAAGTTCATTTATTTACTTTACTTCTGAACAGATGGCCCCCTACCAGGTGGGCATGATAGTACTATATATGTATATTTTAGTTTATTTTATTGTGCATCTACAATCCCGAAATCCATAATCTATCATGTTCCTCCGAACTACAGACATTTTATGATTCAAATGGCTTTATGTTTAGACAATATATCAACAAGTTTGAATCAGGACGAATTCAAAGGAATGTTCTGATCCACTCGTCATGAGCCTCAATTTTCCGCGGTAAGCGTGGGAGATCATTATCTGACGTAACCAACTCTGGCGACCAATTAACATTCCATTTTCTTACAACCGAAGTTCAAAATATTACAGAAATATCACGTGAAGCACAAGCCCCATTATATGTAACGGCTAGACCCAGAGAGAAAACTGTTTTCATGTTTAATTAAATAAATGTATCAACTTAGGCTATATTTCGTTGATGACGGGAGGTTTGCATCAGGAGTGTAAGAAGAACGAATATCCATAGAATGCCTCATCTGACAGTTTAGCTGAGTGCTTATTGCATATGAATAGACTTCCTGGATAAATCTAGAGGATATATTAATTAATTAGTATTGTTACCAGCGTTCGTAACTAACAGCCAACAGATATTTTGCTTTCTTGGAAGTACAAATAAATCAATCCAATTTCACCAAGAGGAGTTCATCGGGAGGAGTATGGATATTACATCAAATCTCGTTTTTATTGCTCTACACTGTTTTAAATAATGTCTTTGCTTGTTCTGGTTGGACATTGGTGTCGGAGGATCGGTGTCTGAGGATATTCCGGTGTTCACCAGGATGAGTATAGATATTACATCAAATGTTATTGTTTTAAATTATCCACCTATTCATCTAAATTATATATCGAGTTTAATGCTAGTCAAAAACGAAATATGCATGTACTATATTGGCCTTTTTTAATTCAGTTTTATATTATTTTATAAATAGGGTCGTTGGTGTATTATTATATTATGGTTGTTGTTCCGATTATTTCCCTTCCTTTTATGTCTATAAATAACGCCTTTGGAGTCTGGTTTTTTTCATATGTTATTTTTTAATAGCATATTTAAATCAATATCTAGTTTATTATATATAATTTTCTGTTCTTTAGTCTATAATGACACTTGAGCTATTTATTCAGACATCTGTCTATTTTTTCTCAATATATTTTCCCCGTTGCTTTTTTAACATACCGTTTTTAACACTTTTTATTGTGTTTTAAAATCAGTTTTATTTTTTAAAAAACAACTCAATGCAATGATACTGGCGCGCATAATCCTAACGGATTGCATGCGCCATCCAAATTCAAAACTGACTGACTGACCAAGAGGAGTTAACATAGGCGAGCCGCGATTTTGACGATTTTCAGTGATATGTATGTGTTATGTCCTCTCACAAAACTCCGATGATTCATTGCGCCTCCTTCGGCGGTTCGACTCGGGATGTTGGAGTTGCATTCGCGGCTGTTTGATTCGTTTCCTGCCATTCCAAAATTGTCTCCCCTGGCAGTTCGCCAGTCCCCGCTAGGAGGCAAATGTTTTCAACTGGATGCGCTTATACGGATAACATGCCGTCGATGATACTGAATACATCCTTGGACACTTCTAGTTTTATGGACTTCTAAACTGAACCATGTTGTTGTTTTTTAAGGCAAATAATTACTAACAATGTGGACGGTCCCAGAATTCTTGAGTCATTATGGACGCGGATATTCTTTAATGGACGACGGCTGAATTATGAATGACAGACCAGACGCTTGTAATCCTCAAGATTTAATCATTCATGACGATGACGATAAACACGATGAAGACAAATGTTGACCATATTTACCTGGCTTAAAGTTCATTTTAATATGCAATGCCGGTGAAAAAGCCCTAAATAAAAAAAAATATGTTGTGAAGTTGATTCATGACGGATATCGTGGACAGTCCCCGAAACCTTGAGATTATTTTGAGCCACTGAGCTTCTGGGAACATATCATCGATCATATATCAGGGAGTAGTTGAGTTGTGCTATACACACTGCAAAAAAGTTGATGCGGAGCCAACTGTTGAATTTTGGCAAGCTGCGAAGCAGACGACCAATAAAAATGGACAGATATTAGTCCGCATAGTCGTCTGTGGACGGCATATGACTTCTTGGCAGTAGGCCGGCCAGTAGGTTCCACCACTCTTTTATTGTTGCGTTTAATTAATTTAGTAGCTTCGGATAATATTTTATAGCATTATGAAAGCATGTTCGAAAATATCTTCAAGATTGCTTGAGCACTCACTATTTTAATAATGTTGGAAAATGTCTGCGTGAACGTTTATTGGAAATAAACGTAACCATTGAAGAAGCATGAATACTGCCGTCTTTTATATTTTCAGATCGTTCGCTAAGCATTTTTGGTAACATTATCGAAATCTTACCAAATCAGGCGTATACAACTGGGAAACATTCGAGCTACATGAATGCTTTATTCTGTCTTAATCAATTATCCCACATATGCTGCCCCGTGGTATATGTTGCAATTCAGCGATATATCCAATGTGCAGAATCTGTCAGTGCAGCAGCTGTTAGTTTGTTAAATACTGACGCTGAAAATCCTGTGTTATCTGGTTGGTTTCTGTCCATCATTGACATACCCAGAGGCGAACCGTTACTGCTAATATAAAAATCGACCATAGAGGTCCATGTCCCCCGCTAGCAGCACCAGTTATGGTGGATTACATCCACCATAACTGGCGCTGCTGCTGCGGGGGCCATGGACCTCTATGGTCGATTTTTTGGGGTCGAGTATGATTTGAAAATGGAGATATCGCTGATGAGCTTAACATAATCTAATACAGCAGATGGCACCCATATTGGATTATGCACATCCATAAAACATAATATATGACTGTCCTCGCACTAAGGTCAAGGGACTCCCCAAGTTTGAAGTAGATCAGTTGAACCGTACTCCAGCTATTGTCCGGACAAGATCAAACTGCTTAAAATCCAATGAAATCCAGTATGGCCGATGGTGGCCATATTGGATTAAGCACGTCCTTGAATCCTAATCCTCCTCGAGATCAACAATGTCAAGGCACTCGCCAGGTATGAAGTAGATCAGTTTTATCGTTCTCGAGTTATTGTCCAGACAAGATTCAACTGCTTACAATCCAATATGGCTGACGGCGGCCATATTGGATTATGCACATCGCTGAAAAAAAATCCAAACCGTCCTCTCACCGATGTCAAGGCACTCCCCAAGTTGGAAGTAGATCAGTTGAATCGTACTCCAGTTATTGTCCGGACAAGATCAAACTGCTTAAAATCCAATGAAATCCAGTATGGCTGATGGTGGCCATATTGGATCAAGCATGTCCTTGAAAAACAATCCTAATCCTCCTCTCAACAATGTCAAGGCACTCCCCACATATGAAGTAGATCGGTTGAATCGTTCCCGATTTGTTGTCCAGACAAGATCCAACTGCTTATAATCCAATATGGCTGACGGCGGCCATATTAGATTACGCACATTGCTGAAAACAATCACAACCATCCTCTCACCAATGTCCAGGCACACACAAAGTTTGAAGTTGATCGGTTAAATCGTTCAGGAGTTATTGTCCGGACAAGTAAATCTAAGATCCAATTGCTTATAATCCAATATGGCTGATGGCGGCCATATTAGATTACGCACATTGCTGAAAAACAATCCCAACCGTCCTCTCACCAATGTCAAGGCATACCCCAAGTTTGAAGTTGATCGGTTAAATCGTTCACGAGTTATTGTCCGGACAAGAAAATCTAAGATCGAACTGCTTATAATCCAAAATGGCTGACGGCGGCCATATTTGATTACGCACATCGCTGAAAAACAATCCCAATCGTCCTCTCACCAATGTCAAGGCACACTCCAAGTTTGAAGTTGATCGGCTAAATCGTTCACGAGTTATTGTCCGGACAAGAAAATCTAAGATCGAACTGCTTATAATCCAAAATGGCTGACGGCGGCCATATTTGATTACGCACATCGCTGAAAAACAATCCCAACCGTCCTCTCACCAATGTCAAGGCACACCCCAAGTTTGGAGTTGATCGGTTAAATCGTTCACGAGTTATTGTCTGGACAAGAAAATCTAAGATCGAACTGCTTATAATCCAAAATGGCTGACGGCGGCCATATTTGATTACGCACATCGCTGAAAAACAATCCCAACCGTCCTCTCAACAATGTCAAGGCACTCCCCACATATGAAGTAGATCGGTTGAATCGTTCCCGATTTGTTGTCCAGACAAGATCCAACTGCTTATAATCCAATATGGCTGACGGCGGCCATATTAGATTACGCACATTGCTGAAAAACAGTCACAACCATCCTCTCACCAATGTCCAGGCACACACAAAGTTTGAAGTTGATCGGTTAAATCGTTCACGAGTTATT